>ML661340.1:69649-265816 GCA_007570785.1 Antilocapra americana | reverse complement strand
CACCAGCCCTGAGCAACAATCCTGGGCTGGCGATTGATTTCACATATGATACTTAACATGTTTCAATGCCATTCTCCCAAATCATCCCACCCTTGCCTCTTCCACAGAGTCCACGAGACTGTTCTATACATCTGCGTTCCTTTTGCTGTCTCGTATGCAGGGTTCTTGCTGCCATCTTTCTAAATTCCATATATATGTGTTAGTATACTGTATTGTTGTTTTTCCTTCTGGCTTACTTCACTCTGGATAATAGGCTCCAGTTCCGTCCGCCTGAGTAGAACTGCTTCAAATGAATTTTTTTTTTTAATGCTGAGTAATATTCCATTGTGTATATGTACCACAGCTTTCTTATCCATTCGTCAGTTGATGGGCATCTAGGTTGGTTCCATGTCCTGGCTATTGTAAACAATGCAGCGATGAACATTGGGGTACATGTGGCTCTTTCAATTCTGGTTTCCTCGGTGTGTATGCCCCGCAGTGGGATTGCTGGGTCAAATGGCAGGTCTATTTGCAGCTTTTTAAGGAACCTCCACACTGTTTTCCATAGTGGCTGTACTAGTTTGCATTCCCACCAACAGTGTAAGAGGGTTCCCTTTTCTCCACATCCTCTCCAGCATTTATTGCTTGTAGATTTTTGGATTGCAGCCATTCTGACTGGCGTAAAGTGAATATTTTTAAAGCAAAATGAGCACACTGCTGTGGTATGCCGGGCAAGCTGTTTTTCCAAAGCAATTAGAATTTCACTTTTTAAAACTTGTGGTAAAGTGAATGTGATGAGTTTCACATTATTAAACAGACATAAGACCACTGATCAGGAAAGACCTATTGTTAGAATAAATTCTTTGTCTTTCTGAACTAAGATAACAGGTTTGTAACCCTGATTTTCACCTACATAAATTATCTAAAAAGAAAATTTTCTTTTTTCTACTTTTCTCAACTAATAGCCTATGTTTTATTAAGACTTTAAAGAATATTGAAGAAAGTCAATATTCTTTCAAAGAGAGAAATCATACAAAACCTTCTGCTATGGGCTATTTAAAAATTCACTATACTTGGATTCACTCTCCTAGTATTATAAAACATAAACTGCTAATTTATTTAAATTTGTTGAATGTTTTCTTCATAAGCATATATTTATTAGCATTAAGTTTAACTGCTGCTACAAAGAATGTCTGAGAAAAATTGTGGCCTAGGCAATTTTTTGTTTTGTTTTTGCAACAAATGTGTGATTCACATCAAACTGATGATAATCTCACTGAAAACTTTGCTCCTTTTCCTACGAGAATCTGATGATCTAATAGGATCCAAAGAATTATTCATTTGTATCTATATTCCTTGGTCAATTTCTGGATGGTATGGACAATCCAAAATTTCTTGTCTCCTTATCACTGTAACATTTAACTCCACATGGGCTGAAATAATATATCTAGAATATATTATATTATAAAAATTAATGATATGTTTGAGCTGGCTGAGTCCACCATGCATTTATAACTTTTTTTTAGTAAAATGATTTTTAAAGGAGTGAAAGCATTTTTTCATTTTAGTAAAAGAAGAAGTTCTTGGATTTTTGTCAGAGATTATGTCTGGCCAGTTGCTGTAACCTCGGTAATTTTCTCACTGTTGGCAGATACTAGTACAATTTAACATTATGAACTTGTTTCCTATCACTGTCATTTAGACATAAAATATATTTTTAAAAACCTGGAAATCTATAAGAAATATTTATGCAATGATTTTTGCCCTTTGAGAAAGGTCACTTAAAATGATTATAAAGTTCTAAAATGCAAAGAACTGTAGGAAGTCCCTCAACCATTTGAACAGAAAGTTTTTTGGTAGAAGTAGATGGGAATAAGTATCATAAGAGATATTTTTCCCTCTTACACTTTTTCTTTTTTCACTTAAAGAAAAAAAAATGATAGAACTGCCATATGACCCAGCAACCCCACTGCTGGGCATACACATCGAGGAAACCAGAATTGAAAGTAACACCTGTACCCTAAAGTTCACTGCAGCACTGTTTACAATAGTCAGGACATGGAAGCAACCTAGATGTCTGCTGGCAGATGAATGGATGAGAAAGCAGTGGTACGTATACACAATGGAGTATTACTCAGCCGTTAAAAAGAATGCATTTGAATCAGTTCTAATGAGGTGGATGAAGCTGGAGCCTATTATACAGAGTGAGGTAAGTCAGAAAGAAAAATACCAATACAGTATACTAACACATATATATGGAATTTAGAAAGATGGTAGTGATGACCCTACATGCGAGCCAGCAAAAGACACAAAATGTACAGTCTTTTGGAGTCTGTGGGAGAAGGCGAGGGTGGGACGATTTGAGAGAATTGCACTGAAACATGTATATTACCATATGTGAAGTAGATCACCAGTCCAGGTTCGATGCATGAAACAGGGCACTCAAAGCCAGTGCACTGGGACAACCCAGAGGGATGGGATGGGGAGGGAGGTGAGAGGCAGGTTCAGGATTGGGGGACACATGGACACTCACGGCTTATTCATGTCAGTGTATGGCAAAAACCACTTCAATATTATAAAGTAACTAGCCTCCAATTAAAGTAAATAAATTAATTTAAAAAATGATTGTTTTGGTTTTGTTTCATCTGTGAGAATGGGATGGGCTGGGCCCTATCCTGAGACCTGGATCCTCTGCTTCAGTACTTGCACCTGGACAAATATCTTCTCTAACAACATATACAAAGGAACTAGGAGAGACTAAAAACAAGTCTGTGCATATTCAATTCGGGCAAATTATGAACAAAAAGACACCAAAAGATTGAAAACTTAATTGCTACTTCTTGGGTTTCTGGAGTAAAAGCAGGATACAGCACCATCAAGAGGGTGGGGACAGCACATCAACCACCCCTCCCACCTGCTTCATGGGTCCAACCCTACCCTCACCCAGTTTAAGGGGCCAACTTACTCCTCCCCCAGCACATCCACCCTGCTCAGGGAGTGAGCAAGGAAACGTGTTACTTGTTTTAGTGCCTCTGTGTTGCATTACAAGAGGCAATCATGCCTTGCTTGAATTTCTTGTCGGGCATCGTATAAATTTCCATTGACTCTAAGGGATCCAAGAGCCCTAGTTGGTAACAAGGACATACCGAAAGAAAGTGCCAAGACATACATGTACAGGACAAACATAACCCTAAACATCAGTGTATAACATCACCCATCAGGAGATGGGTGACCAGTGCCGTAGGGGGCTCTGTGTTCCCACCTTCAATCACGTCACACAGTTTGCTTTTCAGAAGTAACCATAATCCTTGTTTTTTTGTGATATCCATTTTGTTGCTATTCTTCATAGTTTTATTTCCCGTGTTTTGGAACATTATCTAAATTTAATAATACTGTAGCTTCTTTTCTGTTTCTTACTTCAATTGTTCAGAAATTTCTAAGAGACTTAGCTATGTAATTGCTTGCAGAGTTTCTTTATTTTCCAGTGACTAAATCCTTTCATCATGTTTGTGCTCAGTCATTTCAGTCATGTCTGACTCTTTGTGATCCTATGGACTGCAGCCCACCAGGTTCCTCTGTCCATGGGATTCTCCAGACAAGAATACTGGAATGGGTTGCCATGACCTCCTCTAGGGGATCTTCCCAACCCAGGGATTGAACCTGCATCTCCTGCATTGCAGGGACATTCTTTACCACTGAGTCACCAGGGAAGCCCCTAAGTAATTTCACAATGTCTGAAAATACACATTGTAGCTATGTCTTCTGCTGTTCTCACACACACACACACACACATACACACATACACACATATTTATGTTGGAAAACAGATGTCTTGTGACCTCCCTCTAAAAGGAAAGAAAGCGGATGACATAGTCTTATCTCCATATAAATATGTTGGTAATAGACGTTTTGATACACAAACTAATGATAAAAACTTACATAAGAGATGTCTTTGGCCAGACACCTCTAGTTTAGAATTGCTTACTAGGTAAATGAACCTAGTATTTGTGGATTTATAGGGCATGGTTCCTGGGAAAAACTCACATGAACTCTATAATAATCTGGATATTAGATAAAAAAATGTTTCATAATCTAAAGTGTTTCCTTCTTGTCAGGTGAATGATATCCTCATTTAGATAACTCATCTTCATTCTCACAATCAACATATGTCTGATGAACAAAACATCTAGAGAGAGATTCTCTTGGGTCTCTCTCTGGCTCTCCTGGGCCTCTTGATTGCTTGTACAGTGGAAATTATTTGTAACATATGTCATTGGACACTATCTTTGATTTGCATTAGTCTGATTGTTACAACCTTATTCTGTACATTAGCTCAAGAATAGCCATAGCTACTGGGCCTGAACATGCACATTCCAGCTTCTGTAAAAGCTGACAATGGTTCACAGCAGCACCTGCTTTACTGGATTGTTGTGTGGCTGATGGGAGCCACTTTGCCTGGAGATAACTTGGATGGATTGCATCCTGTAGCCATTCTCACTCTCCATATCCTCTTCAAACTCTGCTTCACACTGGGCCTTATAAGTTCTCTTTCTCTCCACCTTTTGCTCTCCCTCTAATTATTAGGTCGATTAAATTACCTCATCTGGCTTTGTTCTTTTCCCATTCCCCTTTAATCCAGCTTCTGATGTCTATTTCTTTACATAAGGCTTGCTCGTATTTTTTAAAAAACCAATTTAGGAGTATTTGGGCTTCCCTTGTGGCTCAGCTGGTAAAGAATCTGCCTGCAATGTGGGAGATCTGGGTTCAATCCTTGGGTTGGGAAGATCCCCTGGAGAAGAGAAAGGCTACCCACTCCAGTATTCTGGCCTGGAGAATTTCATGGACTGTGTAGTCCATGGGGTTGCAAAGAGTCGAACACAATTGAATGACTTTCACTTTCAGGAGTAGTTAGTATTGACTTGGTAATTAATAGCAATTGATAACTGCACTGATAGTAATTGGTAATAGTATTTGGCAATTATTTTTCATTTTTTATTGTAAATGTATTAATTTTGTGCATTTCTTATTCATATTTTTGTTGCTTTTTTAATAAGTAACATTATATGAGAGTGAAAGTGAATGTTGCTCAGTCATGTCCAACTTTTTGAGACCCCCATGAACTATACAGTCCATGGAATTTTCCAGACCACAATACTGGAGTGGATAGCCTTTAAGACTTCTACAGGGGATCTTCCGAACTCAGGGATTGAACCAAGGTCTTCTGTATTGCAGGCAGATTCTTTATCAGCTGAGCCACAAGAGAAGCCCAAGAATACTGTAGTGGGTAGCCTATCCCTTCTCCAGGGGATCTTCCTGACCCAGGAGTCACACTGGTATCTCCTGCATTGCAGGCAGATTCTTTACCAACTGAGCTACCAAGGAAGCTCCCAACATCATATACTAAGAATAAAAAATATTGAGAAATTACTAGTTTTGGGGGAAAATGGGAGTCTTATCATTGTTTGTATAAAGCATGAGACATATATTAAGTTATTGAGTCTGGAAATCAGGATGAATCACAAGTTGGAATCAAGATTGTCTGGAGAAGTATCAACAACTTCAGATATGCTGATGATATCACTGTAATGGCAGAAAGTAAATAGGAACTAAAGAACCTCTTGATGAAGGTGAAAGAGCAGAGTGAAAAAGCTGGCTGAAAACTCAACATTAAACAAACAAACAAACAAAACCACTAACATCTTGGCATCTGGTCATATAACTTTCTGGCAAATAGATGGGGAAAAAATGAAAACAGTGACACATTTTATTTTCTCGGGCTCCAAAATCATTGCAGATGGTGACTGCAGCAACGGAATTAAACATCACTTGCTCCTTGGATGGAGAGCTATGACAAAGCTAGACAGTGTATTAAAAAGCAGAAACTTTGTCACTTTGTTGACAGGGGTCTGTATAGTCAAAGCTATGCTTTTTCCAGTAGTCACATATGCATGTGAGAATTGGACCATAAAGAAGGCTGAATGCCAAAGAACTGACGCTTTCTAAATCTGGTGCTAAAAAAGACTCTTGAAAATCCCTTGGACAGCAAGGAGTTCAAGCCAATCAGCTTCCCTGATGGCTCAGATGGTAAAGAATCTGCCTGCAATGCAGGAGACCCGGGTTTGATCCCTGGGTCAGGAAGATCCCCTGGAGAAAGGAATGGCAACCCACTCTTTTTTAAAAAAAAATTTTTAATTAATTAATTTATTTTAGTTGGAGGTTAATTACTTTACAATGTTGTAGTGGTTTTTGCCATACATTGATATGAATCAGCCACGGGTGTACATGTGTTCCCCATCCTGAAGCCCCCTCTCCCCTCCCTCCCCATCCCATCCCTCTGGGTCATCCCAATGCACCAGCCCTGAGCACTTGTCCCATGCATAGAACCTGGACTGGCGATCTGCTTCACACATGATAGAATATGTTTCAATGCTATTCTCTCAGATTATCCGGCCCTCAACTTCTCCCACAGAGTCCAAAAGACTGTTCTATATATCCGTGTCTCTTTTTCTGTCTCGCATATAGGGTTATCATTATCATCCTTCTAAAATCAACCCACTCTTGACTGGAGAATCCCCATGGACAGAGGAGCCTGGTGCTCTACAGTCTATGGGGTTGCAAAGAGTAAGACACAACTGAGCAACTAATGCTTTCACTGAGGTCCTAAAGGAAATCAACCTTAAATATTCATTGGAAGGGCTGATGCTGACACTAAAGCTCCTGTACTTATGTCACCTGATTGAAAGAGTCAGTTCATTGGAAAAGACCCTGATGGTGAGAAAGATTGGAAGCAAAAGGAAAAGGGGGTGGCAGAGGATGAGATGGTTAAATAGCATCAGCCACTCAATGGACATGAATTTGAGCAACTCCCAAAGATAGTGGAGCCTGGCATGTTGCAGTCCACGGGGTTGCAAAGAGTCAGACACAACTTAGCGACTGAACAACAACAGCATACTGTGTGAGATGTTTATTAGTGTGGAAATCTATTAAGTGATTGAGTCTGGAAATCAGAATAGAATTGCTAGAAGAAAATAGATGATTTTGAAAGTCATAGAGTGGATCATGAAGGAATGCATTTAAGTAGAGATGAGAAGGGGGCCAAAAACTATGTCTTGGGTCATTTCTATGTTTAAAATTTGGGGAGGTAAGGGGACAACATGGAAAAAGAGCATGGGCTCTTACCCACTGATAGGAGAGTAGACTCGAGAGCATGCATTTTCAGGACTCCAGGGAAAAGAACACTTTCAAGATGGAAGGAATAAACTAATGATTCTGAAACAGCTGCTAAATTCAATAGAATGGGTATTGAGGACTGAACATTAATTTTAACAATGTGGAGATTATTAGTGAAGTTGACAAAGGCAGTTCTGAGACTAGTGGGTAAAAACCTGATTGAAGTGAATTTAAGAGAACACAGGAAGAGAGAAAATGTATCTACAATTATTTAGGACTACTGTGAGAGATTTGGCTACAAAGGGGAACAGAAAAACAGTGTGGCAATCTATTATATTGTAGAATCATATAAAAAATTGTAACATATAAAACATGTCTGAAACGCTGATGAGGCAAACATGATTGAGTAGAGGAAAAAATAATGTGGCTAAAGATAGAATCTAATTGTTCAAGCAATGCCTTAGGGGAGACAGACTAGGTCCAGTGTACACAAGGAGCAGATGACCTTTGGCCAGGGTAGGATGCATTGACTTTGGAGTCCATCACCCCTTAAAAATAAGAGTAATTATAGCATCCACCTGTCAGACTTGGTACTTGAGGACTGATTACTCTAATTTGAATTGCTGCCCCAATGAACATATCTAAAAAGAGATGAGAGCTAGAGTTAAGGATTGTTTCTGTTTAGTCGCTGTCATGTCCGGCTCTTTCGTAACCGCAGGGGCTATAACCTTCCAGGCTCCTCTGTCCATGGATTTCCTAGCCAAGAATACCGGAGTGGGTTGCAGTTTCCTTTTCCAGCAGATCTTCCTGACCCTAGGAGTTATTGATGTTTGACTCAAACGGATATGTCCTCTATACTCTTGATGAAGGTTCTATCCTAGGAAGCCACCCTCAGTGCCTATAGTTTTATTTGGAGAGAATCATACACTGTGTTTTGCTTTGCATGTCCTACATGGCCTGGGGTGGTTGCTAGACCTGCTGTGTAGGTTATGGGGTTCATTTCTAAATCTTGTGGCCCTAACATGATTAACACACTTAACTTTCTATTTAACCTTTTCCAAGTGGATCAGTGCCAATAGATCCAAATATCCCTTCTTCAAGACCTTGAACCTCTTGAATAAAACAGATGGTGTGCTCTTACTGATGACTGAAGAAAGAGAGGTCCAGTCAAGCTACTGTATCCTCTCTCCTCAGGGTGCCATGTTTATCAAGGGGTAATTTTTTCCTTACTTGTGTTTTCTCTTTCTCTTTTAACATGAAAGTGTCATAGTTACCCACTTTCTAGTTCTGACATCAATTTCTTCTCCACCAATCTCTTTAAAGATTCCTCATTTAAAGTGGAGTCAGGAAGAGTTGGAAGAGATTTTAGAATTATGATCATTGTATGGAGTCTTATATTCTAGAAATTCATATATACATATTTAAACTTAAATACATCTCAAAGCTTAAATGATTTCTCATTACTGATAAAACCAAAACACTACACAATTTGACCCCAATGCACTTTCATATTCTTATCTCTCATATTAATCTCCATAAACTCTGGGTTCTAGTGTAAATTATATTCTTTAACCTTGAGGGAAATAAGAGAAATATTATTTCTTCAAATATCTACCTTTTACATTTTGCAAACAATTCTGTCCAATTGCCAGGCTCATTTGCCTTGATAAGTGTGATCAGGCAATTTTGTCTTCATTTCTGAATCAGAACTAATTTTTCCTCCCTCATGCTTCTATTTCTTTGTTAATGATAAAAGTTAAAATGCCTGTCATTTGTATTGTTTCATTTCATTTTGTGTACAGGTGTTCATATTGGAATGACTATGGGCATAAAAATTACTTACTAGGTAAATATCTGTTACTTCGTTGTAATGTTTTAAGTTATTAGATGAATATCTCAGTAGTATTTTTCTTCTAAACATTTTTTGTGTTGTTTTTAAGATGGGTAAAAATTAATCAATGTGTCTTATTTAATTTTTCCATCTCAAAATTCTTACCCTACAGTCTAACATATAAGAACTTTGTCAACATGAAATGTGGACTTCTAGATATTTTATTTCAGCCCAAATGAAATTAAATGATAAGTGATAAGGAGACAAGAAATTTTGGATTGTCCTGACTATCCAGAAATTGAGCAAGAAATGTGGATATAAATGAATAGCTCTTTAAATACTATTGAGGTGAAGTGAAGTGAAAGTCACTCAGTCATGTCCAACTCTTTGTGACCCCATGAACTATACAGTCCATAGAATTCTCCAGGTCAGAATACTGGAGTGGGTAGCCTTTCCCTTCTCCAGGGGATCTTTGCAATTCAGGAATCAAACTTAGGTCTCTTGTATTGCAGGCAGATTTTTTACCAACTGAGCCACAATTAGATCATCAGATTCTCATAGGAAAAGGATCAAAGTTTTCAGTGATAATATCATCAGGTGGTGGGAGTATCACATTTGTTGCCAAAACAAAACAAAATTTTCTAGGCTACAGTTCTATTCAAACATTCTTTATAGCAGCAGTTTATCGTAATGCTAATAAATATATTTTTATGAAGAAAACATTCAATAAATTTAAATAAATTAGCAGGTTATGTTTTACGATACTCAGGCAATGAGTGCAAATGGCAAACCATTTTGCATACTTTGATATAATCACATTTTATTTTTTGCAAATGAGAACAGAAAGTGCATCAAAGCCAACAATTAATTCTACATGACCATAGTGAATTATTAAATAGCTCACAAGCAGAAGGTTTTGTATGATTCCTCTCCTTGAAAGAATATTGATTTTTTTCAATATTCTTTAAAATCTTAAGAGAACATAGGCTGTTAGTTGAGGAAGATAGACATTTTCCTTTTCAAATGATTTATGTATGTGGAATTATTTCTGTGAAAGGAGAAAATCGATGTTACAAATCTGTTAATTTAGAAAGACAAAGAAATTCTTCCAGTAATAGGTCTTTTTTTAAAATCACTGCTTTGTTATTGCTAAAAAGTCTTTATAAAACTAAATAGCACATTTATACTCACAGCATCAATTGTTCCTTATTGGACAGCAATGTTTTTCAGATGCTGTTAGTTCATTGTGTCAATGTTCCAACTTAAGAACTATAATTAATACATGTCTTGATTTCCCTGTGGGCACAGGTGTTCCTGGATATGCAAATGAAACACTGTGGCTAGCTAGTTTAATAATTAAGAAGCAAACATTATAACAATGAAACACTCAGAAACTCTGAGTAGAGTAACAATTACTTTGTGAAAAATATAAATTTTAATATAGCAGAAGTGAGAAAGGAAACACTACTGTAGTGATTATTGAATCTAATATTTTATACAAGTTGTACTTGAATTGGATCCAGGTCTATGCTGGTGGCTTAGATGGTAAAAATCTGCTTTCAATGAGTTGAGACCTGGATTTGATCCCCGAGTCAGAAAAATCCCCTAGAGAAGGGCATGGCAACCCATTCCAGCATTCTTGCCTGGAGAATTCCATGGACAGAAGAGCCTGGCAGGATATAGTCCACGGGATCACAAAAGTGTGGGACATGACTGAGTGACTAACACTTTCACGTTCAAGGCAAAACCTTTAAAAACTTACTTCACAATAATACAGAAAAAAAAAAATAAAAGAACCTTAGTTGAGCAGTGTATCATTTGAAAAGGAAAAAAAAAGCTAAATGAGGAATATATTAATTGTGCAAATTACTTCTTAATTTGAGTGTCAGTGATTGCTTAGTGCTTCCCTATATGGTGGATCTCAATGAAAGTTTAGATATTTCTACTCTTCAATCTTAAAAATTCAGAAAATCAGGGTCTTACAGAATAAATATGATTTAAATAAATGCTGGAAGGAATGGCATCCAAAATGAGTTTCACAAACATACATCCTCCTTTTAAAATTATTCTTCTATTTGTTTTCTAAATTTACTTTTGTTTCCTTGTTAGTGGTGGTGGTGGTGGTTCTTGGTTGTTTTCTCCCAGAAAAGATGGAGTCATTTCTTCTTCTTTCTTTCTTTGGCACCCTGAGTTTAATCTAGAAACAAATAGGCACACACAAAAGATTTGGACAGCAAAATAAAGACTTAGTGCCAGTGATTAAAAAAAAAAACCCTACAAATTAGCACAACTGCTTTAAAAAAACTGGAGTACTGGAGGTTTCTTGGTCTGTATCTGAAGTTCTGTTTATTATTTTTACATTTTAATATTTTTCTAGCTGACACAGAGCTCACTGGCATAGTCTACCTTTTATGTGACTTCCTGCTGGTAATTGAAGAATTGAAGAATTCTGCACCTTTGCTAAGAGTATTTGAGCCAGCTCTCAGCACTTTGCTTCAATTTGGTGAATTGTCCCTCTATTTGGAAGCTATAGTTCATAGACTGTGTCTTGGAGTTATGGTATTTTTAATCAAAGATAAATAGAGCTTCCTAAATGGAAAAGGCATACCCTAGGGAGCATAATTGGGCTAGTGAGAACATTCAGAGGAAAATAGCAAAGTTCAGTGTACCATTTACTGGGACTTAGATTCCTACTCTGCTTCTCTGGATATTTTTCAGGAAATAGCTGATCCTAAAAAAAAAAAAGAAAACTCTACATAAAGTAAGTAATAATGAGAATGGAGTTAGCATGTGACTTCCATAGATAATGCCAATATTTAATAGCATATTAATTGAAATTTTTTTAAAAAGCATGAAATAAAACACTTGGCTAAGTACAGAGGGAGAGTTTGAGACTGACATGTACACACTGCTATATTTGAAGCAGATAATCAATAAGAACCTATTATCTAGCACATGGAATGCTGCTCAGTATTCTATAGCAAACCAAATGGGAAAGAATTTAGGAAAGAACTGATAAATGTATATGTATCACCTTGCTGTATGCTAAAACTAACACAACATTGTTAATCAATTATGTTCTGATATGAAATAAAAATTAAAAAAGAAAGAATCAAACAAATCAATTTTGAAGAAGATCCTAAAGAAATTATTAAAATAAGTCATCCGAGATGGAATCTTAAGGAAAAAAAAGGAGCTGTTTCTAAGAACCAAGGCAAAGTCCAACAGTCTTTTAAAGGTGGGAGGCTTGCTTTCAGAGATAATTCTTTCCAAGGAATCATATCATTTGAAGATACTAAATTTTCCTATCTTCAACTTTCATGTCTGCATCTTCCTGAATTCTCCTCTTCCTCTCTGACTCCCTCCCCAATGCTATTGGATCCAGGTTTGCTCCTGTACTTGAATTTTCTTTTCTTGAGTCTTCAAGGTCAATCTTGAAAGTATGGGTTAGACATACAATATAATTATCTACTTTTGACTTGAGGACCTTCTCCTGTTGTGCAGTAAATACACCTCACCGGGCGGATGCTGTTCTCTTCCCCTGGGTACCACTTGCTGAGTGTCTTTGGCAATCCACGCTGTAAACATCCTTGCATCAGCCTGTTCCTTCCAAGGTATCCTGAGGTAGCTTAAGGCTGAAAAATGATTCTTTCACACAAATGTAGTTGGCACAGTTTATCAGATTTTGCAGAATATTTTATTGCAGGACTGAAGTATGGTTATCCTTGCTTTTACAGTGAAGAATGGATTTGTTTCAAGGGCCTGCTCCTCTGTTCCTTGGATAATATGTATCCATACAGCGTTTTACATACTTTAAGAACAGTATTTTCATGAAATAAATTTAACCAGACTTTGTTGTATTTGGGAAGAAAATGAAGGTCCTGTTTATGATTCTTTTAGCATAAAAGCAGAAATTGCAAAGAATATTTCTTTGATATGGAGTATCATGATAACTGGGCTTCTCTGGTAGCTCAGCTGGTAAAGAATCTGCCTGCAACTGTCTGGGTGACCTGGGTTTGATCCCCGGGGTGGGAAGATCCTCTAGAGGAGAGCATGGAAACACACACCAGTATTCTTGCCTGGAGAATCCCCATGGACAGCGGAACCTGGTGGGTTATAGTCTATGGGTTCTCAAAGAGTTGGACACAACTGAGTGACTAAGCACATAATGATAATTGGTCTTCCAAAGCAAAGTAAAGTGTTTGGATATGCTAATTGACTGTCTTGAAAAGTGGGAATAAATATATTAATGCTTATAGAAATAAACTTCCCTCTAATAAAACATACTTCTTTAAAAATGCTATAAACTTGCTTTTGAAAAAGAAACCCTGAGTTTAGAGTTATTACATATTTCTAGTAAAAGTTAATGGGCAAAGAAATGTCTATATATAGACTGAGCTTTTTATATGATATTAATGACTAAGAGAAAAAATTCTTATGACAAAAAGCAAAACTATTAAGATTAAAATATGGCTGTCAGAAATCCTATACTGTTCTACTTAAAGAAATAATAAGTCTTTCCAAGCACACAGATTCACATAAACATTATTTTACTCTTAGCAGAGAATCTAGAGTATTAATGGAGCTTACCTATTAGAATATATAAGGCTCATAGAAAAATTATATAGGGTACATTCATGCATTGTTTTAAAAAAAATTAACTGAAAATGTACAGTAACCTCTCATCATATTTAAAAATGGAACCTCTACTCTGTGGTACAGATGATCAATGCCATTCCATGTATTCTCTATAGAAAGAGAGCTATTTATCTATTTTGGAGAATACCCCTATAAAGTGGGTTGTATATCCAACCTCAATATATTTGGAGGTGTTTTCTCCCACACCATAAAGCAATTCTTAACTCGATGTCCTACAGCTCAATTATATCACTATCTAGCTGAAAATGACATCATATCTAGAGATTAAGGTTTCAATCCTAAAAGACTGCTCCATCACCACCCACTTCATGTGTCTTCAAATGCTCATGTTGTCACCTGTGATTCTGACCTAGTTACTGTAGACTGGAGGGGCCATCCATCTCCTCCTTGAGTTTGGTTAATTTGCTAGAGTGGCTCATATAACTCAGCTATTTTTTTTTTTTTACTAGATTACCTGCTTATTACAAAAGGATACAGTTCAGGAACAACCAGATAGAAGAGATGCATAGAGAAAGGAGGGAAGAAACAGAGGGGGGCCACTCTAAATCTCCAAGTGTTCACCAAACCAGAAACTCCCGAACCCCATGCTTTCAGTAGAGTTTAACGGAGGCACCATTACCTAGATATGATCAATTAGCTTGTTGACTAATGGTGACTTAAACTCAGTCTCTAGAGCCTTCCTCTCCTCTCCCTAAAGTTGATGGTGTGGAACTGAAAGTTTCAACCCTGAAAACACATGGTTGGCTCCACTGACAACCATCCCCAACCTTAGATGGTTTTGGAAACCACGGGGGTTTCCAAAGTCACCTCATTAACATTAGTCAGTTCAGTTCACTTGCTCAGTTGTGTCTAACTCTGCAACCCCACGGACTGAAGCATGCCAGACCTCCCTGTTCATCACCAACTCCTGGACTTTATTCAAACTCATGTCCATTGAGTTGATGATGCCATCCAACCATCTCATCCTCTGTCGTCCCCTTCTCCTCCAGCCTTCAAATTTTCCCAGCATCAGGGTCTTTTCCAAGGAGTCAGTTCTCTGCATCAGGTGGCCAAAGTATTGGAGTCTCAGCCTCAGCATCAGTTCTTCTGATGAATATTCAGGACTGATTTATTTTAGGATGGATTGGTTGGATCTCCTTGCTGTCCAAGGGACTCTTAACAGTCTTCTTCAACACCATAATTAAAAAGCATTAATTCTTTGGCACTCAGCTTTCCTTAGAGTCCAACTTTCACTTCCATACATGACTATTGGAAAAACCATAGCTTTTATTAGCTGGACCATTGCTGGCAGGGTAATGTCTCTGCTTTTTAATATGCTGTCTAGGTTGGTCATAACTTTTCTTCCAAGGAGCAAGTGTATTTTAATTTCTTGGTTGCAGTCACCATCTGCAGTGATTTTGGAGACCGAAAAAATAAAGTCAGCCACTGTTTCCACTGTTTCCCCATCTATTTGCCATGAAGTGATGGGACGAGATGTTATGATTTAGTTTTCTGAATGCTGAGTTTTAAGCCAACTTTTTAACTCTCCTCTTTCACTTTCATCAAGAGGCTCTTTAGTTTTTCTTTGCTTACTGCCATAAGGATGATGTCATTTGCATGTCTAAGGTTATTGATATTTCTCCTGGCAATCTTGATTCCTGCTTGTGCTTTATCCTGCCCAGCATTTCTCATGATGTACTCTGCATAGAAGTTAAATAAGCAGGGTGACAATATACAGATTTGACATACTCCTTTTCCTATTTGGAATAAGTCTGTTGTTCCATGTCCAGTTCTAACTGTTGCTTCCTGACCTGCATCTAGATTTCTCAAGAGTCAGGTCAGGTAGTCTTTATTCCCATCTCTCGAAGAATTTTCCATAGTTTATTGCGATCCACACAGTTAAAGGCTTTGGCATAATCAATAAAGCAGAAATAGATGTTTTTCTGGAACTCTCTTGCTTTTTCAATGATCCAGTGGATGTTGGCAATTTGATCTCTGGTTCCTCTGCCTTTTCTAAAACCAGCTTGAACATCTGGAAGTTCATGGTTCATGTATTGCTGAAGCCTGGCTTGGAGAATTTTGAGCATTACTTTACTAGCATGTGAGATGAGTGCAATTGTGAGGTAGTTTGGGCAATCTTTGGCATCACCTTTCTTTGGGAATGGAGTGAAAACTGACCTTTTTCAGTCCCGTGGCCACTGCTGAGTTTTCCAAATTTTCTGTCCTATTGAGTGCAGCACTTTCATAGCATCATCTTTTAGGATTTGAAATAGATCAACTGGAATTCCATCACCTCCACTAGCTTTGTTCATAGTGATGCTTCCTAAGGCCCACTTGACTTTGCATTCGAGGATATCTAGCTCTAGGTGAGTGACCAGACCATCGTGATTACCTGGGTAGTGAAGATCTTTCTTGAATAGTTATTCTTTGTATTCTTTCCATCTCTTCTTAATATCTTCTGCTTCTGTTAGGTCCATGTCACGTAACACAAGACAAATTTTTGCCTTTCATCATTTAGGAAATTCCAAGGAACTCTGTGACAGAAATGTGGACAAAGACCAAATATATATTACTTATTATAAGTCATAATGTTACATACATTTTATGGATTAGTTTGATATTTATTTATGATTAGACTGACGTTATGAATATTTGAGAAAAAACTCTAGTCTCATTTCGTCACATTATATGATACAGAATATAAATATATCTTATTACCAATGATGTTAACCTTGGTCAGTTGGTGAAAGTTGTGTTTTTCAGCTTTAATTATTATAAAATTGCCATTTTTCCCTTTCTGTACTTTATCTTTTAGCGATGAATCACTAATTACTGCTCATACTCAAGTTGAGAGTTTGGAGGTAAACTTCATCTTTTGTAGAGGTCAAATAATTTCAGGACATAATTTTAAGCAATCATAAAAACGAACAAGAATTTTGGGAAGATGGTTTGTGTATTTAAAAATTTCCTTTTACTCCATAAAGTTTCCATTACTAATTTTAATATTCCTCAGTTGATCTTTTCTGTGGCAACTATTACTTGATTGTTCCTATGGTAGTTTTCTATTTCTCTCCTTCCTTCTACATTTAAAATTGGAATTTCTCTCTAAGGATTAGCTGTTTTTCTCCCCTTTTAAATTTGTCCAATTATTGATTTATGCTAGTATGGATTTACTAATATTTATTTTATTTGGGGTTACGATTCAATATTGTTAATTATTTTTGTCTCTGGATTTTCCAGTATTGGCCAGTGGGAACACTCTGGGTTGGTTTCCTGTGTCATTTTTTACAGGTGTCCTCTAAAATGATTTGTTTCTTTGATTTTCTAAAGTTATGAAACCCCAAGAAAATATATTTGGTATTGTCCCTGACTCTGTCTAGAAGCAATAGTTTCTCTAAGGACCCCTGGTTACTTTCAATGAACAATGGCATTTAGAAGCTGATATCTGCACACAGTAGGTGTGGTCTTTGCTACTGAGACGTTGCCTTTTTAAAACCCTCCCTTCAGACGGGGCTTTGTAATGTATGTATGTATATACCTGTATATTAATTTACCCTTTGTGTGTGTATATGTTAGTCACTAAGTTGCAGCTGACTCTCTTATGACCCCATGGCCTGTAATCTGCCTGGCTCCTCTGTCCACAGAATTTCCCAGGCAAGAATACTGGCATGGGTTGTCATTTTTCTTTCCCAGGGGATCTTCCCAACCCAGGGGTTGAACCCTTGCATTGGCAGATAGATTCTTTACCACTGAGTCATACCATGTTATTAGATTTTTTTGTCTTCCTTTTATTGAGCTTTGGTAATAACTACCTTTCAGACATCGTTCCATTAAAGTTATTATGCTTAAGAGAGGATAAGATGGCAGAACAGAAAAACTTTAAACTCATATCCTCTCATAACTACATGAAAATTATAATTAACTGCAGAATGATCATTGATAAAAAGGACAGGAACCCACCAAGAAATATATTCTACATCCAAGACATAAAGGAGAAACCACATTGAGATGGTAGGAGGAGTACTTTCATGATATAATCAAATCTCATACCCCCTGGGTTGGTGAACCAAATATGGAAGAATAATTATATTAAATATGTTATCCTACAGAAGTGAGATTTCTGAGCCCCATGTCAGGCTCCCCAGCCTAGAGGTCTGATCAGGAAGAGGATGCCCCAGAGTATTTGGTTTTGAAGCCCAGAAGGGCTTGATTATGGGAGCTCCACAGGACTGGGGGAAACATAAACTTCACTCTTGGAGGGTGCACACAAGTTCTTGTATGCACTGGGACCCAGGGCAAAAACAGTGACTTCTTATGCTCCTGGGCCAGAGGTATTTGCTGGTCTTGAAGGTGTCCTGGGGAGGTGGAGTTGGGGGTGGGCGGAGCAGCTCACCCTAGGGACAAGGACAATGGTGGGAAGGGTATCAGGGAATACTCATGAGATCTCCTGGAGTTTGACATTTTGTCATCAAGACTTGACCCCACTCAATAGCTTATAAACTCCAGTGCTGGAATGCTTCAGGCCAAATAACCAACAGGGCAGGAACACAGTCTCAGTTATTAGCATACAGGCTGCCTAAAAACTTCCTGAGTCCACAACTGCCTCTAGACACATGCCTTGAATTATGATGATTAAATAATTTAAAATACATAAAACTATATTGTTTAACAGACTGAAAGCATTTAAAATCATGAGTAATATTTTTTAGTATTTAAAAAATCATTTTGTCATGTTTTAATTGATCAATACACCACTGTTCAATTTTTAAAAGTATTTTTATTTAAATTTAAAGTTTCTATTTCTCTTGAAGTTAAAACTAAATTTATGGTGGAAAATTTTAAATTTATATTTACTTTCCTTTACCTATCAAAGTGTTATTAGCTGTATCTTTCTTTGAAAAGGAAGAAATGCTATCCTGCTTTTATTTTTCCTCTATATCTTTCTTCCACTTAATGATCAGAACTCAGTTAATGATCAGACAGTTTTGGGTTGCAACCTCATAACCTGAAACATTATTATGTAAAAGCAGAAACTGATATTGTGAGAATAGATCAAATAATTAATTCAGACTCCAAAAATATTAGTCTTGGAAGGTGAAGAAAATGGGTTACCACACCATTTTTTATAGTGAAAACTCTATTTCTTATTTCCCACTTTGATACAGATTTACTCTTAAGGTGTTTTTTGTTTGTTTGTTTTTGTTTTCTCAAATGCCTTGGAATCTTGGACTTAAAGGTAGCTTGGAAGGAAGTTTGACTCTCTACTCTGTAGGCATTGTGTCCAAATTTGAATATTTTATGACTACTAACTATAGGTGGACAGCACTTGTGGCTTACCATCTTCATTCTTTCTATAACCTCCAAAATTAAAAAGTGTTTCATTTACCACCTCCAATTCTAACTGCATGATATAAACACCTAAAATGTGGTATGTGTTTAACAGAGTGTTATGTTTCAACAAATCTGCCATTGCAACTCACATTTATAGATGGCATTTAATATAGACAAAGTTAAAACATAGCAGTCATATTAATCTGAAATGTTTTATTTTTCTCAAAAATATTTTCAAATTTTTTCAGCTCAATATTCCCCCATTAAGAATCTATCACATTCTTTTAATTTTTTAAATCATTATATAATGTTCCATAATGTTGTAAATTTATCCTTCCATTACATTACATTTCCTTTTCTTGTTGTAATTACAGTAGTACTTCAATTAACACACATGTGAATTTTACTTTTATTTCTGTAAGAGTCTTCTGAACATAATTAGGAGCTTAAAAGTGGATATGTTCTTTATCATATTATTTTTTAAATGTGCTGTGATAATTTATATCCTCCAAGACAAAAATAAAATTTTCTTTCTGTAAAATCTTCCAAGCACTGGAAATGCAGAGATTTAAATGTCCAATGTCCTGGACAATGTTACTTAACAGAACTAGTTGGTCATGCTATTTAAATCTCATAAATGATTTTTCAATTAGATTTACTTCATCATTCACCTCTGAAAGCTGTATATCAAAATCACCCATTGTGCTATGATTTTATAACCTTATCTTTGCAGTTTAAGAGTTTTGCTTTATGTATTTCACTACTATTATTTTTGGTTCATTAATATTTATAGCTGATCAGCATCCACAGGGTGTGAAAATTTAGGTAGTTAAACAATTCTAAGATGTTCTTTAAAGTCAGTTCTTCCTTCATCTAGTTTATTCGATATTTGCTTTGCCTCACAAATGTATTTGCATTTATCTGGTATATAGCTGACAACCCCATGCTTTTTCTCCTTTGCTTTACTTTTGAGTTAATCTGTTTTTATTATAAAATATATAGCTAATATTTTTTTCCTTCAATGTGATTTAAGAGTTTGTCATTTGACAGGGACTTTCACTCAAACTTTTGTGTTGGGCTTTATTCCTGTCTTCTTATGTTGTGACTGATTAAGCACTCCTTAGCTTCATCTCTACTGTATATAGGCCAGGAAGCAGCCAATACCCCGAGCTCTGTTACATAAAAGTTTATTTGTCCTAACAATGCTAAACAACTGCCCAGCTTCTTCCAGTCAATCATCAGAACTCACCATATAATGCCTATGCATTCCAGTAATTTCCTGAATACCAAACCTTCTTATCACTTAAACTTTCTTTCCTCTTCAGTTCAGTTCAGTCTCTCAGTTGTGTCTGACTCTTTGTAACCCCATGGACTGCAGCACACCAGGCCTTCTTGTCCATCACCAACTCCCAGAGTTTGCTCAGACCCATGTCCACTGAGTTGGTGATGCCATCCAACCATCTCATCCTCTGTCGACCCTTCTCCTCCCATCTCCAATCTTTCCCATCATCAGAGTCTTTTCCAATGAGTCAGTTCTTCGTATCAGGTGGCTGAAGTACTGGAGTTTCAGTTTCAGCATTAGTCCTTTCAATGAATATTCAGGACTGATTTCCTTTAGGATTGACTGCTTTGATCTCCTTGCAGTCCAAGGGACTGTCAAGAGTCTTCTCCAACACCACAGTTCAAAAGCATCAATTCTTTGGTGCTCAGCTTTCTTTATAGTCCAACTCTCCCATCCATACATGACTACCGGAAAAACAATAGCTTTGACTAGATGGACCTTTGTTGGCAAAGAAATGTCTCTTTCCTCTTAGATCTTGTATACTCCTTATTGTAAGCTATGTATTTCCCTACACTTCCTTAGTCAATTGTCTCCTATACACCTTGAATTTCCTCTACGTTTACCAGAACTATATCACACGTTATTTTGATAATATCATTTCTATCTACTTTTTCTAAGTGACATCTCAATATTCTCTAAATAAACCGATATATGGTACTTCTAACTCAAGAGGAGCATGGCTTGCCTATATTTCATGTATTTAGAGACAGAGGTTGGAACTTAAAAATAAAATTTCCTGCTTTTTTGTAGATTTTATTATTCTATTATACTATCATCTCCTAATCTCAAAATTGTCACCTACAATTCCCTTCAATTTTCACTTGTCCATGGATAACTTGAATATTGATATTGCCTTCCTGTCTATTTCTATTTCTGTCAAAATTCTCAAAAACTCATAGCCTATTGTATGATCCACTTATCACCTTGGAAACTTAGTTTCTTGACTTTTTCATACTTACTTTGTTTATTTAGTCCCATGGCCATGCCTTAGGCTACAGCTCACCTTCAGATGAGTTTAGGAATATGTCAGGTAAGATAAAATATAAAAAAATCTGGACTAAGGCTGAAGGAAGTTGAGGGAACTATGGCAAACAGAAGATAATAACCTAAAAGATTTAAAAATCAAATTTCTACTTGATTTAATTAAGCAAAACAAATCAAAGTAACATTTAGGTTGGTGTGTTTCTTTTTGTCAAAATTCTATACATTTTGACTGAGAACAATCACCTCTAAAAACACTTACTTTGAATATCTTATTCATCAACCTACACCTTTTACTTTTTCCAGACTCCTACATTTTGTACAATGACTGGTATAATTATTGAAACTTATTCTCTACTAAGGGCAATCAATATAAGTGCCCTTGTTGGCCAACATTAAAACCAGGAATCATAGACTATTATCATTATTCTCCAACCTCCCAGATGCAATCTCAGTAATCCTCGTTTAACTATTCAAGTGTATTATGAATATAGCCACGATCTCAACTCCTGCATTGCTGGTTCAAGCCATCACTGTCTCTCTCTTAAAGAACTTTTATAGGCTCCTAACTGGATCTTACCATCCACTTTTACTCTCTACAATCCAATGTCAGAAAAACAGAACCATCTCTTAAAAAAAATGACAAAAGAATATTCCCATACTTAAAATCTGCCAATGGTTTCTCATTTAATTAGAATTACCTTTAAAATACTTTGTATTTTCTGAGAGATCCTACTGGTTTTAACCACTGTCTACTTCTCTGATGTCATTTCCTACTATGTTTCATTTTATTCTTGGTATATCCCAGATCAATGATTTTCTTTCAAAGCTTTGATTACATACCCAGATTTTTACTTATTTTTTAAATTTATTTTTAATTTTTTAAATATATTTATTTATTTTTCTTTACATTATTGTGTTGATTTTGCCATACATTGACATGAATCTACCATGGGTATACATGTGTTCCCCTTCCAGAACCCCCCTCCCACCTCCCTCTTGATTCCATCCATCTGGGTCATCCCTGTGCACGATCCCTGAGCACCCTGTATCATGCATTAATCCTGGGCTGGCGATTCATTCCACATATGATAATTTACATGTTTCAATAAACTCAATATTGTTATCCCAGAAATTCAAATGCAACTTTAAATTAATTAATTAATTCGTTTCTTCTCTCTGAATGTTCTCTTCTTAGTTCAATATAAATGCCTGACACAATCTTTGATTCCCAAGGCCTCACTACAAAGAGACATCTACTTCCAAAGATCACTATCTCAAATAAACACATTGCCACTGTACTGTGCTCTGTCATTCAGCTGTGTCCAACTCTTTGAAACCCCTGGGACTGTAGCCCACCAGGTTCCTCTGTCCATGGAGATTCTCTAGGCAAGAATACTGGAGTGAGTTGCCATGCCCTCCTTCAGGGGGTCTTCCCAACCCAGGGATCAAACCCAGGTCTCCTGCATAGCAGGCAGATTCTTTACCATCTGAGCCACCAGGGAAGCCCATGAATTGAGTGGGTAGCTTATCCCTTCTGCAAGGGATCTTCCTGACACAGGAATTGAATCAGGATCTCCTGTGATGCAGGCAGATTGTTTCCCAGCTGAACAACCAGGGATACTACCCTTAATACTGCAGTGGGTTGCCACTCCCTCCTCCAGGAAAACACACTGCCAGCCACAGACTCACTGAGGAGCCAGGCATCCTCCCCCACTGAGGCTTCTTGTTGTTAAGAGATCTTGGTTGATTTCAATATCTAACCATTTGCATTATTGTCTTACACATTGTAAATTCCTACTCTTACTGTTTTAAATTCACCAGTAAAGCAGTAAAGAGTGAGCCCAAGAAGTCTTAGGCCTCCAACATCCTAAATTAAATTTGTTTCTGTTCCTGTTTTTAGTAAAAGACTTTTTTTTTTTAATGTTGGAAAGAAAGAAAAGAAGAAAGAAAGAGAAAATTGTGTCATCATTGACCCATTTTTGTATAACTCCATGTTTTCATGCTTTGCCATGCTTTTTGCTGTTAGATAATAGCAAATTCTGCCAGTGTTACATCATTACCACAAGATTCCCCTCTACTTTGCTCCATATCCTCTGGAAAAAATTTAGTTCAATTCACCATAATCTCTTACTTAAGGAGTCAATGTCAGGATGATTGTGAAGATAGCTGATTTAACCACATGTTTGATTGTGATTAAGAGCAAATTATGTAGACCAACAAAATGTATGATGCAATGAGCACAAAAGTTAAAATGGCCAAATTATATTCTGTGCTAGTGAATTCAAACTGGAAACCATAAGTCAAATGGTACATACTGCAATAGGAAGTTGATATGAAAAAATTAACAGGAAAAAGTAGAAAGCCAAGGGCTAAAATCAATCCCATGAAGGTTCATGGTAAACTATACTTACATGGACAGTGATCTTTTGAATAAGAAGATATAGATAGTAAGAAAGATAAACAGAACAACAACAAAAACTTCAAGCTGATCAATAGTAGAAGAGAAAAGAGAGAAGTGAAGAGATAATCTGTGAAAAGAACCACTCTATATATGAGACAGTTTGAGAAGAGGATAGAGCAAGAGTTCAGTTCATTTCAGCAGAGTAACAGTTTGGTTCAGTTCAGCAGAGTAAGAGAGAGGATGTTTAATCCAAGGTAGTTCCAATAAATGACCCTATCCCCTTTTATAGAGTTTGCTCAGTTGAATGCTTTGCTTACAGGCAAAGGATAGCAATTACTACTTTCTTGTGTTTTTTTTTTTAATTTTTAAAAATTTTGGCAGATGGAACTCTGGGGTAATATTTAAGAAGTATGCTAAACAAACCAATATTTGCTATAATGTCTCTTCTTAGATGCTAATATAACTTGCTATACTCTTTCTATGTCACAGCTTAGAATGTGCTATTACTAATTATTTAATTAGAGATATTATGGATAGCATTAATTTGCTGGATATTTCAAGTCACTAGCATATAATTATTATAGATCCTTTTAAAATTAAATAATATGCATATAAATAAGTCTTGATTTATCACTTTAGAATTTCTTAATATGTTTAAATTAACACCAGGCTAACATTTTCCAGGGTTAATACTCAGCAAATATTACAAATCAAATGTGTGTGTGTATGTATTTATATCAGTGTTCAAATTCATGTAGTTTATAAGTAGAACACTCATTGAACTAAATTTTGATATATGGAAGTTGTGAACACTTAAATTTTGCTAAGTTGATAAGTATAAATTTGAAGAAACATATTTTAAAAATATTTCCCTGTGTTTATGCTTGTAGTAGGGTAAGGTGGTAACTCTTAAAGAGGTTGTTTGATTTATTGAAAGATATCAGTGTCTCTTTATATATATATATATCTTACTGAAATTCCTTTCTGTATATTTTACATATGAATATATGATAAAATATGTGTCTGTTTAAAAATGCTCAGTGACTTCTATTTTGTATGCCAATGGATTATAATGTACAGATTCATTAAAAAATAGACTTCCTGTTTCCGATGCAGTGTATAAGAGTTTGGAAGTCATCATTCCATCAAGAATTCTTTCCAAGTCTGTCAGAGAATTGAAATCAGAAGGCAAACAGCTACCCCTCAAATTGGAGAGTCAGACAGGTGGATGCAGAGAACCACAATTTACCTGAGCAGAAACCCAGGGGTAGAAACCTCTATTAGAACCAATACTGGAATAGGAAAATCTAATCTATAATTGTAGAATTCCTAGAGACTCAGTGAAGAAGTTTGAGAGTTAAAACACCCCCATGATGGTGGCAGTTAGTGGCTAGGTAATGTCTGATTATTTTGCGTCCCCATGGACTAGAGCCTGCCAGACTCCTCTGTCCATGGAGTTCTCTAGGCAAGAATACTGGAGTGGGTTGCAATTTCCTTCTCCAGGGGATCTTCCTGACCCAGGAATCGAACCTGGTCTCCTGAATTGCAGGTGGATTCTTTACCAACTGAGACACTAGGAAAACCCCAACACTTTTGTAGGCTTAACCTCCAGTAACCTTACCATGTTTTTATAGTAAAACTCAAGGGAAAAGCCCTCATATTTCCATCAGAGGGAGGGAAAAGCCCAGACATTCTATTTTTAACAAAGCCATGCCTCCAAGAGAAACTATTTTACCAGAGCCTGAACTAAAGTGTTTTATCAGGACCTGATCATCCTGGGAGAAGGGAAATGCTCACTTACAGCCTTTTCTAGCAATCTTGTCCCATATAGAGTGATAAGTACTTGTGAAGTTCACAGCCTAGGAGTACAGGCTCAAAAAGACTGAGATCTAACTATAGGGCTATAGAACATTTCCTCTCCCAACAGGCTGTACAACCACAAAACTATGGCCTATCTTCCAGAGTCACTTTTACCCAGTATATCATGTACAACTATCAAAATACAAAAACAAAACAAACAAAACCAAGGCACAGTTAAAGGACAAAAAGCACAATTTGAAGAGACAGATCAAGCATCAGAACCATAGTGAGACATGGCAGGGATGCTGGGATTATCCAACCAGAAATTTTAAATAATCATGTTTAATATGCAAATGTAGTTGTGTCTGACTCTTTGCGAGCCCGTGGGCTGTAGCCCACCAGGCTCTTATGTCCATGGGATTTTTCAGGCATGAATACTGGAGTGGTTGCCATTTCTTTCTCCAGGGTATCTTTCTGACACAGGGATCAAACCCTTGTCTCCTGCATCTCTTACACTGCAGGTGAATTCTTTACCACTGAGCTAGAATAGCTATGTTAACTGTAGGAAGAGCACATTTCAGACAGGAAAGGTGTCAGGGGAAACTTGGAATTACAAAATGGTGTAGGATTCAGTTCTCCAAGAAAATATATCAATTTACAACATATACATATTCTCTAAAGTAGAGTCAAATATGTATGTATGCGGGTACATTTTTAAGGATTCCCCTTAAATATAATATAAAGATACATAAAATGGTAGATAGATGGTTAGATAGATATTATACATGCTATCTTACATATATATGAATATGTGTTTAAAATGCATTTTAAAAACTTAAGAATAGGTATATTTATACATCTTTAGTAATTTGTGAATGCTTTCTTATACCATATAGAACATTAATCTCTAACCAATGTATGATCATCTTAATGAAGAAATAAGCATTCCATTAAATTAGGAATTCACAAAGATTCTCATTATGATCATTATCATTTAAGAACAATGAGAAAACATTGTTTCCTAGAATTTGAGAACAATGCAATCAAAATCTAACACAAAATATTAGGGAAAAAATCTCATTGAATTGAAAAGGAACAGATTTTATTTTTCAGCCTGCATATTCACATTTTCACCATGAAAAGTACCAAGAATCAAATGAAGACTCCTCAATAGTGTGAATATTTGGAAGAATACCAAAATAACAATGTTTTATTATAATTTGAAAATGAAAAATTGAAGAGGATCCAATGTCTTTTTTGATAGTTTATTAAAAAAACGTTACAGATTTGGTACTGGGATAATAATAAATAGAGAAATCGGTGAATTATAGAAGGGGCACACATAAAGAAAAAGAGAAAATTGAAAGAGTAAGTGGCAAGTTTATTTACAATCCAATGTGAAGTAGAAATTTAATAGTGCAAATACAGTTTTTCAACACCTAAGGAATATGATCAATTTATTGATGATAAAGCTATATGGAAATTAATCACAGCATGTACAATTGAAAATGTATCTTGCAATGACTCTCTCCTCATCTTTGTTGGGGACAATATAGTTTCTCATCTATGCTTTCCAAACACAGGGCTTCCCACGTCGCAGAGTGGTAAAACATCTGCCTGTTAACGCAGGAGATGCAAGAGACGTGGGTTTGATCACTGGGTCGGGAAGATCCCCTGGAGTAGGAAATGGAAACCCACTCCAGTATTCTTGCCTGGAGAATCCCCATGGACAGAGGAGCCTGGCGGGCTACAGTCCATGGGGTCGCACAGAGTCCAACACTACTGGGCATGCGCTGCCCTTTCCAAACACAGATAACTCTGTTATCTCTCTCTCTGCGTTACAGTTTCTACCCTCTCAATGTTTTACACTCTGAATTATTTGTCTACTAGTCTTACTGGCATTATGCCATCTCCAGGTCTAGCATCACTTAATTTGCAATGTGGCTTGTAAAACTTGCAATATCTGTTTGATTTCCTTAAAGATATTCTGTAAAAATATATATGATGGTTCCTCCTCGTACCTTCTAAGCTAATGCTCGCTGCAATGTCTCTTCGTAGACAGTCCTTTGAAGATAGCCATGAGCACATGACACATTTTTGGCTGAAGTAAGGAAAAGTTTATTGGATCTGTGGTCTTTATAAGAAAATACGTTTTTAAAACATTTGTCTTTGTAATGAGAAGTATGACAAAGAATAAAGCTAAAAACCTATATATTAATGCCACTTCTTGAACAGCTATATCATCCTGGAACCATGTACCTCTGTACTTTGGTTTTAAATAAACCCTATTTTTTCAAGCAAACTCTATTTGAATTTGACATATGTAGACAAAATCTAACAGTACCTTAAAATATATCTACTGCATTTCACATCGTTTCCTATGAAAATAAATTTCTTAATGTTCAAACATGTTGTTATTTTGTTCAGTCACCAAGATGTGTCTGACACTTCGCAATCCTATGGACTGAAGCACACCAGGCCTCCCTGTCCCTCACTGTAATCCCCCAAATCCCATCCATACTGACCAGTTCTGACACATGTGACCATTAGAGAAGTCAGACTTTCCGAGTGGGAGTAACACACTGTCTCCTCCCCTTAGTGCATCCTGATGAGATGTGATGGGGTTGCTTCTTTCAAATTTCCCAGTACTCAAAGGAACACCCTTTCAACACAGTTGGGTGTACACAACTCTCATCTTGCTAGGTACTAATTAAATGATGTCAACATTGTGCATGTACAACAGTAATAAAAAATAAAATTATAGTAGTAAGCAGATAGACAAATAAAAACAAAATGAAGCAAGTTGAAATGCAAAGAAAAGATAGGACTTCCTCTGAGCTAGCGAATTACCAAAGCGGCACAGCCTGTGAGCAAAGCCAGTTAAGGGCTGTCAGGTAAATTGTAAAGTACAAACTAGAACATCAGTGTTCACATACTTGACAGTTAACGAATTGGCTTCAATATTCAGAGATTTCTGCTATGAAAATTAATGGCTGCTAAGAGGCTGTCCCTTCTCAATAATTTCAACAAATCAAGGATTCACTCACATGGAACTGATATGTGGGATAGTACAACATTTAGGCAAAGCAGCTTTCAGGCAGAAAATTCTGGAGGGACAAGACTTCCTGCTGTGATATTTGAATAGGCAGAGATACTCCTATCTGTTCATGGGGTTCTCAAGGCAAGAATGCTGAAGTTGTTTGCCATTGCCTTCTCCAGTGGACCATGTTCTGTCAGGCCATCTTGGGTGGCCCTACATGACTCGGCTCTTGGTTTCATTGAGTTAGACAAGGCTGTGGTCCATAGGATCAGTTTTGATTATTTTTCTGTGATTGCGGTTTTCATTCTGTCTGCCCTCTGACGGCTAAGGATAAGAGGCTTATGGAGGCTTCCTGATAGGAGAGTCTGGGGGAAACTGGGTCTTGTTCTGATGGGCAGGACCATGCTCAGTAAATCTTTAATCCAATTTTCTGTTGATAGGTGGGATTGTGTTCCCTCCCTGTTGTTTGACCTGAGACCAAACTGAAGTGAAGTAAAGTCGCTCAGTCGTGTCCGAATCTTTGTGACCCCATGGACAGTAGCCTACCATGCTCCTCCATCCATGGGATTTTCCAGGCAAGAGTACTGGAGTGGGTTGCTATTTCTTTCTCCAGAGGATCTTCCCAACCCAGGAATTGAACCTGGGTCTCCCGCATTGTAGTCAGAGGCTTTACCATCTGAGCCACCAGCTACAGTGGCGGTAATGAAGATAATGGCGACCTCCTTAAAAAGGTCCCATGCATAGATGGCCACACTCAGTGTTGCTGACCATGCAGCAGGCTATCGCTGACCCACGCCTCTGTCGGAGACTCCTGGACACTCACAGGAAAGTCTGGATCAGTCTCTTGTGGGGTCACTGCTGGTGTGCTGCAGTGTATGGGGTCGCAAAGAGTCGGATATGACTGAACGACTGAACTGAACTGAACTAAACTATCTGGGCTTCCTGGTGGCTCAGCTGTTAAAGAATCTGCCTGCAATGCAGGAGACTTGGGTTCCATATCTGGATTGGGAAGATCCCCTGGAGAAGAGAATGACTATCCACTCCAGAATTCTGGCCTGGACAATTCCATGAACTGTATAGTCCATGGGGTGGCAAAGAGTCGGACCTGACTGAATGCCTTTCACTTTCACTCCTATTTGAGGCCATGTGACTTTCCTTAATTTTCTATGAAATTTTTGTCAGATTCATACTTGGGAATCAATGTAAAGACCAAGAGCTGGTGTGATCCTGTGATTATTCCATTTGTTTTCTCAGTCCTCAGCACCGTGGCCTCTGGTACAGAAGGGCAATGACTGATGGGCATCAGTTGCTTAGGAACAATATGGCAGAGGCTACTTCTTCCAGTGTTGCTGTGTACTGAATGGTTCTCATTTCAGGATCCTCAGTGCAGTACAGTTCAGCCAGTCACTCAGTCTTGTCTGATTCTTTGCAACCCCATGACTGCAACACACCAGGCTTCCCTTTCCATCAACAACTCTAGGAGTTTACTCAAACTCATGTCCATTGAGTCAGTGATGCAATCCAAACTGTCTTGTCCCTTTCTCCTCCCACCTTCAATCTTTCCCAGCATCAGGGATTTTTCCAATGAATCAGTTCTTCTCATCAGGTGACCAAAGTATTGGAGCTTCAGATTTAGCAAGAGTCCTTCCAGTGAATATTCAGGAATGATTTCCTTTAGGATGGAACTCCTTGCAGTTCAAGGGACTCTCAAGAGTCTTCTCCAACACCACAGTTCAAAAGCATCAATTATTTGGTGCTTAGCTTTCTTTATGGTCCATCTCTCACATCCATACACAACTACTGGAAAAACCATAGCTTTGACCAGATGGACCTTTGTTGGTAAAGTAATGTCTCTGCTTTTTAATATGCTCTCCAGGTTGGTCATAACTTTCCTTCCAAGGAGTAAGCGTCTTTTTAATTTCATGGCTGCAGTCATCATCTGCAGTGATTTTGGAGCCCAAAGAAATAAAATCTGTTACTCTTTCCATTGTTTCCCCATCTATTTGCCATGAAGTGATGGGACTGGATACCATGATCTTAGTTTTCTGAATGTTGAGCTTTAAGCTGATGTTTTCACTCTTCTCTTTCACTTTCATCAAGAGACTCTTTAGTTTTTCACTTTCTGCCATAAGGGTGGTGTCATCTGCATATCTGAGGTTATTGATATTTCTCCTGGTAATCTTGATTTGAGATTGTACTTCATCCAGTCCAGCATTTCTCTTGATGTACTCTGCATATAAGTTAAATAAACAGGGTGACCATATACTGCCTTGACTTATTCCTTTCCCTATTTGGAACCAGTCTGTTGTTCCATGTCCAGTTCTAACTGTTGTTTCCTGACCTGCATACAGATTTCTCAGGAGGCAGGTCAGGTGGTCTTTAGTCCCATCTCTTGAAGAATTTTCCACAGTTTGTTGTGATTCACACAGTCAAAAGCTTTGGCATAGTCAATAAAGCATAAACAGATGTTTTTCTGGATCTCTCTTGCTTTTTCAGTGATCCCTCAAATGTTGGCAATTTGATCTCTGGTTCCTCTGCCTTTTCTAAATCCAGCCTCACCATCTGGAAGTTCAGGGTTAACATACTGTTAAAGCCTGCCTTGGAGAATTTTGAGCATTATTTTACTAGTGTGTGAGATGAGTGCAACTGTGAAATAGTTTGAGCATTCTTTTGCATTGCCTTTCTTTGGGAATGGAATGAAAAGTGACCTTTTCCAGTCCTGTGGCCTTTGCTGAGTTTTTCAAATTTTCTGTCCTATTGAGTGCAGCACTTTCACAGCATCCATCTTTTAGGATTTGAAATAGCTCAACTGGAATTCCATCACCTCCACTAGCTTTGTTCATAGTGATGCTTCCTAAGGCCCACTTGACTTCACACTCCAGGATGTCTAGCTCTAGTTGAATAATCACACCATCATGATTATCTGCATTGTGAAGATCTTTTTTGTATAGTTGTTCTGTGTATTGTGTATTGTTGCCACCTCTTCTTAATATCTTCTGGTTCTGTTAGGTCCATACAGTTTCTGTCTTTTATTGTGCCTATCTTTGCATGAAAAATTCCCTTAGTATCTTGAAGAAATCTCTAGTCTTTCTCATTCTGTTTTTTTCCTCTCTTCCTTTGCATTTCCATTGCTCACTGAGGAAGGCTTTCTTATCTCTCCTTGCTATTCTTTGGAACTCTGAATTCAAATGGGTATATCTTTCCCTTTCTCCTTTTGCCTTTTGCTTCTCTTCTTTTCACAGCTATTTTTAAGCCCCCCTCAGACAACCATTTTGCCTTTTTTACATTTCTTTTTCTTGGGGATGATTTTGATCACTGGCTCCTATATAATGTCATGAACCTCCATCCATAGTTCTTCAGGCACTCTGTCTATCAGATCTAATCCCTTGAATCTACTTGTTCCTTCCACTGTATAATCAAAGTGATTTGATTTAAGTCATATCTGAGTGGTCTAGTGGTTTTCCCTACTTTCTGCAATTTCAGTCTGAATTTGACAATAAGGAGGTCATGATCAGAGCCACAGTCAGCTCCCAGTCTTGTTTTTACTGACTGTATAGAGTGTCTCCACCATTGGCTGCAAAGAATATAATTAATCTGATTTCAGTATTGACCATCTGGTGATGTTCATGTGTAGAGTCTTCTCATGTGTTGTTGGAAGAGGGTATTTGCTATGACCAGTACATTCTCTTGGCAAAACTCTATTAGCCTTTGCCCTGCTTCATTATGTACCCCAAGGCCAAATCTGCCTGTTACTCCAGGTATTTCTTCCTACTTTTTCATTCCAGTCCCCTATAATGAAAAGGACATCTTTTTGGGATGTTAGTTGTAGAAGGTCTTTTTTTTCTATAACATTTTTTTATTAGTTTTGCCAAACAATGACATGATATCACCATGGGTTTACATATGCTCCCCCTCCAGAACCCCTCTCCCTCCTCCCTCCCCCCGGGAAAACTCGTTGCACCAGTCCCAAGCATCAATCCTGGGCCGGCTATTGCTTAGACATATGATAATTAACATGTTTCAATGCCATTCTCCCATATCATCCCACCCTTTCCCTCATCCACAGAGGCCCTGAGTCTATTCTATACATCTGCGTTCCTTTTGCTGTCTCGCATGCTGGGTTCTCGTTACCGTCTTTCTAAATTCCATATATATGCGTTAATATACTGTATTGTTGTTTTTGCTTCTGGCTTACTTCACTCTGGATAATGGGCTCCAGTTTCGTCCATCTGAGTAGAACTGATTCAAATGAATTTTTCCTTAATGTAGAAGGTCTTGTATGTTTTCCTAGAACTGTTCAACTTCAGCTTCTTCAGCATTACTGGTTGGGGCATAGGCTTGGATTACTGTCATATGGAATGGTTTGCCTTGGAAACAAAGGAGATCATTCTGTCGCTTTTGAGATTGCATCCAAGTACTGCATTTCAGAGCTTTTTGTTGGCTGTGATGCCTACTGCATTTCTTCTAAGGGATTCTTGCCCACAGTAGTAGATATAATGTTATTCCGAGTTAAATTCACCCATTGCAGTCTAGTTTAGTTCACTGATTCCTAAAATATTGATGTTCACTCTTGCCATCTCTTGTTTGACTACTTCCAATTTACCTTGATTCATGGACCTAACATTCTACATTTTTATGAAATATTGCTTTATACAGCTTTGGGCTTTACTTCCATCACCCATCACATCTACAACTGGGTGTTGTTTTTACTTTGACTCTGTCCCTTCATTCTTTCTGTATTCTTTTGGAATCCTATTTAGAGACTAAAGAGAGGGACAAGATGCAGAGAAACTGCACATCACCTTCATTCCAAACTCTCCCCAACTTTAGATGAGTCAGAGTGTATTGGGTCATAGTGTGCTAAAAGGTAGAAAGCTGAATGTAGAAGAATATACTGTATAGAGACCTAAGATAACAAAATCTGTTGTAGCTTCTTCTTCATAGTCACATTTCAGTTTCCTAACTTCCATCACTTTTAAAAAATCAGTGCGTTTGAGTCACAAAATCTACTTAAATAAAGATTGTTAATTTGTCAGTCAAAGTAGTACCTGGTTGGTTTCCTTCAGTAGTTTCAATCTATGCTCTAAACAAATGGATTTTATAATTTTGCCTAATTATCTTCTCTTCCTGTGGACTTCTGGCAGGGAACTCAGGGCAAATTTTGTGTCTTTTGAAGTCCAGTATAAAAGATGCATATAGTCATAGATTCTTATTTTCGGCTACAAATTTCACCAATCTCTCACTTTCATGGGCTTGAGGTATAAAATAATGAAATCAACATATAATTGAGCTCTTTTCTCATTAGAAAACATAGAACAGATTCTATGTTCATTACAAAACATATAACAGGAATTTCAGCTTTGGGGGAAATGTTCTTTATTGTCACTTTGCTGTGAGTCATTGCTTATTCTTATTTCCATTTCAACCAGGACTTATGTAGTTGGTCCCATCACTAGCTAGTCTCTACAACATCTTTCTGTAATTTAGAAAAAAAAAAAATGTAGCAATGTTTCTCAGCAATAGGAAGAGCTCTATAGTACAGAGTATTAATTTAGTTTCCAGTTCCTTGGCCAGATTCCTTTGTACAGAACACAAACACATGGTGGCAATGGTTTTAGATACAAAATATAGGAATTTAGATAATTTTCAAACTTAAAATAAAAATTAATAAGAAGATAAAGAAAATTTGAGCTGTAAATTTTAGATAGAACACACAGATGCTACTTTGATAATGTAGAATGATTTTATAATCAAGACATCTATTTTGTAAGCAAAAAATAAAAAGACAGCTAAATTTTACTACATAAAATAAACATTTTTTGCATAGGTCAACAAAAAATTAGAAAAAAATGATTATATATATGTACACGTATAAAATAAGTTCTTAATATTAAAAATATCAACAATCAATGAGAAAAACACTAATACCACTGGAAAGATGGACATCAACAGACAATAGGCAATAAAAAAATGTAAATGGAATTAAGCACATCAGTGCTTTATCTCATTGATGATAGTTGAAATCCAAATAAAAGAATAAGGTGACATCTTTCATATACTCAATTTGTGATGATTCACACTGATAATGATAATGCAATGTGGATTAAAGTGTGAAAAAATATATCATATACACTGCTTGAAAAGAGATTAAATTGTATAGAGAAACTTCTGCCTCCAGTCATTATTGGGTGACAGAACCAGATCAGTCTTCTTCCTGAAAAAAAAAGGATAACTGGATAAAACATACAAAACAAATTTTTTAAAAAGATATTCAGTACTATGCTGTGCAAGATTCTGATCACTTAGAAAGCAAACTAGGTCACTGTATATTCGAGTATTGTTTATTCAGGGCTTCACAATAAAGTATCAGAGACAGGGTGACTAAAACCACCAGTATTTTATTATTTCACAGTTTTGGAAGCTAGAAGTTCAAGATCAAGGTGTCAGAAGGGCTTTTGAAGTCGCTAGGAAAAAACCTTTCTTTCCTTATTCCTATCTCGTGTTCTGAGGCATTTTAGCTTTTGCTGGTGACCAGAAGTCCTTGACTTGAGCAGCATAACTTCAGTGACCACATCCAACTTTTCCCTGTGTGACAATGTCTCTCTGTGTCCTCTCCTCTTCTTATGAGGACAATAGTCATACTGGGTTTAGAGCCAGTGCTAATCTAGCATGACCTAATCATAATTACTTATATCTGCAAGACCCTATATTAAAGTGAAGTTATACCCTGAGGATCCAGATTGGGAATAGATTCTTTATGGAGGTAATTAACATTAAATGAGCTCTTACTGTGGGGCCCTGATGTAATAAGATTAGTGGTCTTAAAACACACTTAAAAGCTTGTTCTCTTTCTCTCCATTATGAGAAGACACAGAAATATGGCAACTGTCTGCAAGCCAGGTAGAAAGCTTCCACCAGAAACTGAGTTGCCAGCTCTTTGATTTTGTTCACTGTTCTTCTGAACTGTGAAAAAAAAATTGCTTTTACCACTCAATCTATAGTATTATTTTTAATAGAAGCTTGAATATACTAAGACACAGGTGGGTATGAATTTGGAAAAAACTATACACTCAGTTAGAGAAGGGCATGGCAACCCACTCCAGTATCCTTGCCTGGAGAATCCCATGGTCAGAGAAGCCTGGTGGGCTACAGTCCAGGGGGTTGCAAAGAGTCAGGAACAACTGAGCGACTAACACACACACGCAATGCAAATTGATTTTGTTCCTGAAGGTGTTTTCCATACTGAGCAGAAAGAGGGTAAGGGAGATGACCAAATGGAGCACAGTGATTATTCTGACCTGAGGAGAGAAATAAATCAGAATTTAGAAACACTGCAATGTCTGCATCTGAGTGACAGAAGCCTGGAAAGGGAAAGCCTATTCAGAGAAAGAGTTGCAAGCAACAGAACCGCTGTCCCTTTAAGTATTTATAAGCATTGTAATCATCATAGGCAAAGGATAAAATGCCCTAAGTCTAGGAAAGTAACAATTAGCAAGAAATTGTGAGATGAAGTGTTATCAGCTTGCACAAATGGCTGGGAAACTTTCACTTTCCCAGAAGCCAGAATGAGGAGATGCTTGTGAGCACCTTGTCCCTCTAACAAGTCCCAGAGGAGTCATACTCAAGTTGTAGAAGCAATAAGCCAGCAAATGCAAACTGCTTTAATCCTATCCTTACAGAAACTAAAAACAAGTCTTGAAAGGACCATGCTGATCTACAAATAAGTTAATTCCCTGCTAAAACAAAATTCTAAAATTTTGCAACCACATCTAGACACTCAATAGGAATGAATTCACAATGTCTGACAGCAAAAATATCTATTCAATGGAAAAAGAATAAGAAATGACAGACCTTATGGAAGAAATAGACAAATACATTGAAACATTTGCTATAAATATGCTTAAGAATTTAAATTAAAGCACAGACAAAATGAAGTGAGAAAATCAAGCAAGAAAATAGTGGAGCTGAAAATACAGCATTCCAAATTAAAACTTGACTAGATATACTCATTGGCATATTAGACAATGCAAAGGAAATATATCAGCTAACTTGAAAACACTCCAATAGAAAATACAAAAAAGTGATACTCTAATAATTATTTTCTAAGCGGAATATATTAGGGATTTTTTTGTGACTTGTAAAAGAACCAATCTAAAATCATGTAATTGGAGTACTGAATAGTCGTGTACCATTCTTTGTGACCCCATGAACAGAGTCTGCCAAACTCCTCTGTCCATGGAATTCTCCAGACAAGAATAATGGAGGGGCTTGCCATCCTCTTCTCCAGAGGATCTTGAGGTTTCGGGGATTGAACCGGAATCTCCTGCAATGCAACAGATTCTTTACTGTCTGAGTCATCAAGAAAGCCCAGAATACTGTATACTCTAGCCTAAATGTGATTAAAAGGTGAGAGAGTCAATTCCTAGGCAGGTTGATAAGAAGTACAGGGTCCACAAGGAGGAGAAAAAGGTCTGGAATTCTCAAGGAAGGAGAAAGGACAAATTGTTTTTTTCTCTACAGTCCTTAGTCTTAGTCACATAAAACATTTTTTTTTCCCTTTAAGCATACAACTGACAATTACACAACAAACAACTCAGTTTAAGCTCTGTACTAATGATTATATAACAACAATGTATCCTGCTTGAGGACAGTTTCTCCTTCCTGAAAACCTTCTGACTAATCCTGTTTTCTTAAAATGTAAACTATGGGTGTAGGTCTAGTAAGATCTTTACAACCTTCAGACAGTCTTTTGATCTATTGCAATCATTAATTAAAAAAATATATAACTCCCTTGTTAACACTAGCAAGGGGGTCACTCTCCATCCCCCTTCTGATGTCTATGTCAGAAGCTTTCTCTGTCTCTTTTCACACTTTAATAAAACTCTGCTATGCAAAAGCTCTTGAGTGATCAAGCCTCTTCCCTGGTCCCTAAGCTAAATCTTCTTCGGAAGTCATGAATCTGACACTGTTCACCTTAACCTATCAAAGGTATATTTGAAGCAAAAATTGCTTGTAAATTTGTAGATTTGATGAAAAATATTGGCTCATAGAGCCAAAGAGCTTGATGCACCTCTGGGGTGATGAAGGGGAAGTAAGAAATCACACAAAGGAACTTCATAATTAAATTGATAAAATGAAGGGGTAAAGAAAAAACATGAAAAAACAACCAGAAAAATAAGAAAAATTACAGTCATAAGCAACAAGAAACTTCACCAATTTTTTATCTAAAGCAATGAGAATCAAAGGACAGTGGAATGATACCTTTAAAGCATAGAATGAATACTCCATCAGCATAACATTTTTATCAAATTATATAACAACTTTTAAAAAGTGAGATGAGTTAAAGCGATTCTTAAATGTAAATAACTGAATTATTCTTCATTACGCATATTGAATAAGAAACATTTATGGAAGTTACTGATGTAGAATAATAATTGAATCTACCTACAGTAATGTTGCTGTTTTTATTTAGTTGGTTAGTCGTATCCGACTCTTCCCGACCCCCTGGACTGTGACCCACCAGGTTCCTCTATCCATGGAACAGCTCCCCAGTGGGAAATACATAGGCTAATAATAAAGACTTTTGTGTTCTTGTGTTCTAACGTCTTTAAAAGTTTCCTTAAAGTAGTAATGATAATAATGAATTGAGTTTTAAAGGAAATATTGCTGAATAGTTCTTATAGACAAGGATGTTTATTATTTGAAGTTAGATTGTGATACTTTAAAACACACATTGTAGAGTGAAGAGCAACCATTAACCATTTAAAGAAAGAAAAGTAGATAATGATCCAATAAAGGAAACAGAATATTAATTAATAATCGGCTAATCAAAAAAAAAGCTAAGAAAGGAAAGAAACAACAGAAAAGGCAGATAGAAAACAAGTACCTAGATGGTAAATTTCAATGTTATAATATCAAAAATTATATTAAGCTGAAATATTCTTAACAGTAAATTTAAAATTTAGCTTGTTAGAATTGGTGAAAAAAACTATACTTAACTTTAATATTGTTAAAAAGCAGTGCAATTTGTAAATAAAAAGAATACAGATAGGTTCAAGGTAAAATAATGAAACATAGTTACCACACACAGCAATCATAAGAAAGCTGATGTCGCTATGCTAATAAAAGAGAAAACAGAATTCAAGACAGGAAATATTACTAGATATACAAATTATATAATGCAAAAGTGATCAATTCATAATAAGCTATTATTATAAATGTGTATGTCCCTAATAACTTTAAATATGTGTCCAAAATTATAGTTAGAATTTCAACACTTTTCTCAATAACTGAGAGATGCAAATAAAAATTTAAGAAAACACTATAAGTTTGAAACTCATTATCAATCTGGTTAATCTTATACCTCATAGTTACCAGACTTTGTTTCTCATTTATTGTAACTTAGCGATGTCTTTTAAATCATTTTAATTTGGCAAATCTACTGATGGGATGGAATACTAAGAATTAGAGTGATCCTCCTCCCCTGTCACTTCATGGGATAATTTTCTTAATATAAGTAAGATGTAATTTGCCAAAATGTTTGGAGTTTTATCAGTCTTCTCACTAAGTATAATTGCAGTGTTCATATGCATGAATTATTCTGCATTGTTTTACTTTACACCTATTGATTGTGAGGTTGCTTGATAATTTGACAAACATTTTATCACAGGAGTATGTAGTTCTTCAAAATACTTTTCATTAATGATCAACTTCAGGACCTCTTTAAAATAATAGTACATACTAGCATTTGGAAATACTAGAATCCAGTATGGTATAGATAGAAGAAAAGTTTATCGTCCTCTTCACTATAAACTGAAGCCTTAGATTTTTGACTGACTTCCAAACTTCCGTTCAGCAAGTTTTTATATTCTTGTATTTTTTGTTATGAATTATTGAATACAGAAATGTTTCTTGTGGTAAGAAAATATTATAAAAATTGAAATAAATATTAGAAATTAAAATAATGTCCTCATATTTTCTCCTGTTTTCATGAAAAAGACAGAATTAGCAATACTGAACAGATAAACACAATCAGTTCAATTCAGTCCCTCAGTGGTGTCTGACTCTTTGCGACCCCATGGACTGCAGCACACCAGGCTTCCCTGCCCATCACTAACTCCTGGAGTTTGCTCAGACTCATGTCCATCAAGTCGGCGATGCCATCCAACCATCTCATCCTCTGTCAACCCTTCTCCTCCTACCTTCAATCTTTCCCAGCATTGGGGTTTTTTCCAATGAGTCAGCTCTTCACATCAGGTGGCCAAAGTATTGGAGTTTCAGCTTCAGCATCAGTCCTTCCAACAAATATTCAGGACTGATCTCCTTTAGGATGGACTGGTTGGATCTCCTTGCAATCTAAGGACTCTCAAGGGTCTTCTCCAACACCACAGTTCAGAAGCATCAATTCTTTGATGCTCAGCTTTCTTTATGGTCCAACTCTCACAACCATGCATGAGTACTGGAAAAACCATAGCTTGTGACTGACCTTTATCTGTAAAGTAATGTCCTTGCTTTTGAATATGCTGTCTAGGTTGGTCATAGCTTTTCTTCCAAGGAGTAAGCATCTTTTAATTTCATGGCTGCAGTCACCATGTGCAGTGATTTTGGAGCCCAAGAAAATAAAGTCTCTCACTGTTTCCATTGTTTCGTCATCTATTTGCCATGAAGTGATGGGACCAGATGCCATGATCTTAGTTTAATGTTGAGTTGTAAGCCATCTTTTTCACTTTTTTCTTTCATTTTCATCAAGAAGATTTTTAGTTTCTCTTTGCTTTTTGCCATCAGAGGGTTTCATTTGCATATCTGAGGTTATTGATGTTTCTCCCTGCAATCTTGTTTCTGGCATGTGCTTCATCCAGCCTGGCATTCCCCATGATATACTCTGCATATGTTAAATAAGCAGGGTGGCAATATACAGTTTTGACTCCTTTCCCAATTTGGAACCAGTCTGTTATTCCATGTCCGGTTCTAGCTGTTGCTTCTTGACCTGTATACAGATTTCTTAGGAGGCAGGTAAGGTAGTCTGCTCTTCCCATCTCTTGAACAATTTTCCACAGTTTTTTGTGATCCACACAGTCAAAGACTTTGGCATAGTCAATGAAGCAGAAGTAGATATTTTTCTGAAATTCTCATGATTTTTCGATGATCCAACAGATGTTGGCAATTTGATCTCTGGTTCATTTTCCTTTTTAGGAGGCCAATGCCTTATCCATTAGGCGACCGGGGCTCATTTTCCTTTTTAAAATCCAGCTTGAACATATGGCAATTTTCGGTTCATGTACTGTTGAAGCCTCTCTTGGAGAATTTTGAGCGTTACTTTGCTAGTGTGTGAGATGAATGCAATTGTGTGATAGTTTGAACATTCTTTGGCATTGCCTTTCTTTGGAATTGGAATGAAAATTGATCTTTTCCAGTCCTGTGACCACTGCTGAGTTTTCCAAATTTGCTGGCATATTGAGTGCAGCACAATAATAGCATAATTATATAAATTAATGTTGCTTAGTTACTAAGTCGTGTTTGACTTTGTAGCCCAACAAGCACCTCTATTTAAGGGACTTTCTAGACAAGAATGCTGGAGTGTGTTGCCATTGCCTTCTCCAGGGGATCTTCTCAACCCAGGGATGGAATCCACATCTCCTTCACCTATAATGGTAAGTGGATCCTTTATCACTGAGCCACTTGGGAAGCACCATATAAATTAATATATAAATGTAAATATAAATTTTATATTGATATAATACTGATGCCAAATTTCCTAATGTTTTATATTAAATGGATTCCTTTCTTCTATGTGATTCTCATGTCTCAAGATCATGTTTGTTTAGTCTTAGCCTGGTAGAAAACATGTTAATGTCACTAATTTACATTAAATAATAATTCCATATCTTATCAAGAATGATGTATGAATGCTTACTTACTGATATTCTTCCTTTACAAGGAACGAATAAAAATAATCCATTGCTGTTGTAAACCAAAGTATTGTGATATTCCATCCTTTAGAACATTGTACTTTGAAAAAATATATGTTGAAAATATATTATATACTTACCTATAAACAGTGGCTAAAATTTTATTTTGTTTAAAAATACTTCTCCTTATAAGTAAACCATGAATTTTTTTATAGTTTCTGACTTTCTTTGTAATTTGTTTTCAAGAAAAATTTGTGTTGTAATGATATCACTGATTGATAGGCATTGACAATATAATAAGAGATTAATTAAATATTAACATAAATATCAACAAAGATAAGTTCTTAATCACTTAATGTATTAACTTTGGTTATGCTATATTGAATTGCCTCTAAAGAACAGATCAAATATTTTATGGTGAATTCAAATTCACTTGGGGATACAGTTTGTTCTAACTTTGTGTTCTTGGAAACTTATAGATATAAGTTGCAAAATTAAGTGACCTATAATTGGATTGAAGTTACCATCAAAAATTTATTTTCATCATCAAAAATAACTACTTATTCTTATATATCTTAAAATCTTCTCATTATTCAAATTAAGACTATCTATTATTATCTATTTCCTTTGGATAAGAAGCAATGTATGATTATGCTTTCAGAATGATGGATCTGGTCTGATTTAATTTAAATACCAATAGATGGCTATAAATTGTTGGGTAATTTTGTTTGATTGTAAAATGATTTTAGTGCAGTTTACACAATATTGTTCTATTTATGTCTGGATTATCAATGCATTTTTTCCTCTGTGGCAATGAAGAATTAATAAAAAGACATTGACAGTATACATACCTTGTAAAGTACTTAAAATTATTCTAGGAAAAGATATAACTATGATGTATGTTTCAGGTTGGAAAGTTCTGCAATATAATATAATCATCTTCCATCATTTTGAATACTTAATTGATATATGACAATACTTTTCTCCCTACATTTTCTTTTGGAGAAATTAAAACATCATTCTCCATCAGTGATGTGGGCAACACTTTTCAAGTTTTTTAAATTAAAGATGTAGTTGGTCTTTTTGACAATTCTTTGATACTCTATAGCCAAAGCCTGGACAAATTTGGTTGACTCTATCTATAATTAAGTTATAAAATCTGACTGAAATCTGAAAACTTCTCTACCACTCTAACTGTAGTCTATGATGCTGTAAACTCCTCTCTGGACTGTGATAATGACTTCTAACTAAAGTTTCAGCTTTCCCCTTTGACACTGCTCAGTACATTCTTATCAGGCAGTCAGAGAGAACTTCTCAAAGGCATCTAATGGCAGGTTGTACATGTAATTCAAAATCAAAGTCCCAATCTTAATCAGAATTGTAATATACTTATCACTACCTGAACTTATCTCTTGTCACTCTCCACAGGCTATGGTTTTTCCAGTGGTCATGTTTGGATGTGAGAGTTGGACTATAAAGAAAGCTGAGCACCGAAGAATTGATGCCTTTGAACTGTGGTGTTGGAGAAGACTCTTGAGAGTTGCTTGGACTGCAAGAAGATCCAACTAGTCCATCCTAAAAGAGATCAGTCCTGGGTGTTCATTGGAAGGACTGATGTTGAAGCTGAAACTCCAATATTTTGGCCATCTGATGTGAAGAGCTGACTCATTGGAAAAGACCCTGATGCTAGGAAAGATTGAGGGCAGGAGGAGAAGGGGATGAGATGGTTGGAAGGCATCACCAACTCAATGGACATGGGTTTGAGTGGACTCCGGGAGTTGGTGATGGACAGGGAAGCCTGGCATAGGGCAGTCCATGGGGTCGCAAAGAATTGGACATGACTGAGCAGCTGAACTGAACTGAACTGACTCTCTACATTCCTTGCTCTTGCCAGATGGTCCCTGAATGTCTGTCCTGCACCCTCAGTATACTCCTGTCTCAGGGCCTTTGCACTTGCTGTTCTTCTACCTAGAGCATAGACACAGTCTGGTATATTTTTTTTCAAGAAATCTGAAATCAATTTTAAATTAAATCACATCATCTTTTATTGGAGTATATCCAATAAACAATGTTGTGATAGTGTCAGATGGAGAGCAAAAAGACTCAGCTATACATATGCAAGTATTCATTCTTCCCCAAACTTGCCTCCTATCCAGTCTGCCACATAACATTGAGCAGAGTCCCCTGTTATATGGAGTAGGTCCTTGTTGGTTACCCATTTTAAATATAGCAGTGTGTACATGTACATCCCAAACTCCTTAACTATCCCATCCCCCCAACCTTCCCCTCAGCAACCACAGATTCATTCTTTAAATCTGTGAATCTGTATCAGTTCTGCAAGCAATTTCATTTGTATCATTTCTGTTTAGATTCCTCATATAAAGAAGACCATAATTCCCCTTCTCTGTCTGACTTTCCTCAGGGTAGTGTGACAATCTCAGGTTCACCCATGATGCTGCAAATAACATCATTTCCAATGGCTTCATTCTTTCGGAATGCTGAGTAGTATTCCATTGTATATAGGTACCACATCTTCTTTATCCATCCCTCTGTTGATGGACATTTAGGTTGCTTCCATGTCTTGAATATTGTAAACAGTGCTGCAATGAACATTGGGGTGCATTTATCCTTTCAGATCATATTTTTCTCTAGATATAGGGCCAAGAGTAGGATCACAGAGTCATTTGGTAGCCCTATTTTTAGATTTTTCAGGAAACTCCATACTGTCTCTATAGTGTCTGTATCAATTTACATTTCCACCAACACGTAGAAAGGTTCCCTTTTCTCCACATTCTCTCCAACACTTGTTGTAAGGAAGACATACTGATGGCCAAGAGATACAAACAATACCTCTATACATTTCTTATTTCTAGAATGTCCCAGCCATATGTTTCCCTCTTCAGCCAACTCTAAAATATCTCTCCATCCTGGAGGATGAAAAAGTATCTTTCATTGCTCGAGATCTGTCATTCATTGTTTTAAGAGTGGTGTGTCTCTTCTGGAGGGCTAAAGGGATATCTACTCCTTCAGTATACCTGGTACCCTTCCTGAAGTCTCAGATTCCACCTCATAGAAATAATTTTGTAGATAAAGGAAAAAGAAAAAGTCTGGAAACTCTATAAGCCTGATGCAGAGGGAGCAAAAAGAAAAAATAATCAATAACTATAACAACATAGCTTAGTTTTTATTGTCTCTACATTTTTTTATTCTGTGTAAGAAAAAATTTCCATTTTCTATAGAAGTTTTACACTTCAGAGCTCTCTTTGCAGGTGGTCTGTGTTTTTCACTTCTTTCTTTCCCAAGCATCAGCCCACTGTATCCCTTCTACTAATAATGCTACTTCCACAAGACATTATGCTTCTATTTATCATATGAAATCTTATTTGCTTTTGTAGCCTGTCAGAAATAACAAAATTTCCAGTTTTGGCCATCAAAGAATTAAAACATTTTTCACAATTAATTTGTGCAATTTAATACTGATTATTTTACTGAAAACAACTCTCTAAAAATGACAGTAGATGGGTTTTTCAGGCAGAGGAAAATAAACAAGAGAAATACGTCAGAGTAACATACAGAGATGCAGAAAAAAAATCAAGAAAATAATCAAGGGAGTGCAATTGAAGCTTGTGGTTAAACACTAGCAAAACTTACTTGCACAGAGAAGTTTACAGCTTTCCAACTGACAAAAGATCTTAAGAAATACAATATTGCTCATTAGTAGAGAAGCTGAGAAGAGTAATGAGTGAGGTTGGGAGAGTAGGTCATAAAAGAACAGATCTGACACCAAGGCACAATGAAACGCAATTAAAATGTTCTCAAGACAATTCGTAAAAGGATGAAATGATTTCACCAAGTTTTATGGCCTAATAAAACTAAAATGTACCTTCACTCTGTTGGAAAGGTTTATGAAGAGGTAGGAGAGAAGAGGTAATATAAACAGGCGGTTTCTATGGCTTCCGAGGTACTATCTAGAAGGATGGATGAACTCTTCTTCAGTTATAATAAAATAGAAACATACCAAGGTAGCAATACTAGACATGAAACTTTTTTAGAATGAAAGCATGAAAGCAAATTCATCTAGATCAAACAGAATTTAAAAAAAAAATCAAATTTAAAAACTACAATTCTGTCTAGCAAATTAGCCTGACACTTCCATCTACAATTATCTTATTTATTCTTTTCTTTGCAAAATAAATAAATGATAATGATAGGTAGATAAATAGATTTTACACTTAAGGAAAATACAGGGAATCATATGGTTCACATTAATTTAAAGTAAAGGAATCGAGAATTTTCTGCTTATTTATTAGGTGTATAAAGTCACGTGGTCCTATAGGCTTCAATATGTTTATCCATAAAACTGGGTTCTTATTTCTCCTGCTCATCTGCTTTTAGAGTTTCAGTGATGACAGTGTGATATTACTTTAAATTTGATATCTGATGTCATAAGAAGAGGACAGAGAAAGGGAGAGAACATCGTGAGATGACAGAAGATGAGGGGAAGAGCTGCAGGCAGGCCGAGGGATCAATGGATTGCTGGCAACCGTCAGAAACTAGGAAAAGGCAAGAAAGAATTTCTTGCTACAGGTTTTAGAGAGGGCATGGCCCCTTTGACTTCTTGGTTTTGAATCTCTAGCCTCTGGAAATGTGAGACAACACATTTTTGTTGTTTTAAGCCATCTGGTTTGTGTTACTTTGTGTTGGCCTTCTTGGGAAACTAATACCAAAATTTTGAAGAGACACATGTTAGAAAAAGTCACGCAAATGTATAGAGTCTTTTGGACTCTATGGGAAAGGGCAAGGGTGGGATGATATAGGAGAATGGCATTGAAACATGTAAATTATCATATGTGAAATGAATCGCCAGCCCAGGTTTGATGCTTGATACAGGGTGCTCAGGGCTGGTGCCCTGGGATGACCCAGAGGGATGGAATCGGGAGGGAGGTGGGAGGGGTGTTCTGGAAGGGGAACACATGTATACCCATGGTGGATTCATGCCAATGTATGGCAAAACCAACACGATAATGTAAAGGAAAAAATAGATTAAGGAAAAATAAAGAAAAAGTCAGATAATTTCATAAAGCAACAATTTGATTATTGATGGTGTTGCAACTCCCCAGAAACTGATTTATCTGAGCTATCTACACTATTTCACTAGTGTAGAAACTGTCTTGATTACCAGCTGATTAAAAAAAATTGTATTATTATTACATAAACTTATAACAAGTAAGTGCAATGAAAAACATAAATGTTTAAGTTGGCACTTTTCTTTTGTAAAATAAACATTAATAAAACAAGGTTCAAGGTATAATATACATACATTAATAATAATGTATAATATACATACATTAATAATTATAATATACATACATTAAAATATTTGTGCATTTGTTCTTCTTTTGCGTGTTGTAATATCAGCTCTGAGTCTTTCCATGATAATGATTTTGAGCTGTAACATAACTCAGATACTGCTAAAGTCTTCCCTAGACAAATGCTTGCCCCACTTTAATAATTAATGGCTTATAGACAGGAAACCAGTAGGAGTAAAAAGTAGGAAGATAAGTTTAAGATAATTTTAGTTGCTGTAACTGATAAATCTTCAAGTTTCTATGGCTTAATGCAATAGTTGGCATGAAACCAAAATGTCATGGACTTGATGATCAAAAAGGATATGTTCCACCTGTTTATTTATCAACCCAGTCTGACAGAGGTTCTGTTTGCCTTCAGGATGTGTGTTTGCCTTCATGATGTGTCTCCCAAAGTCCTCTGAGAACATCAAATCATCTGGCGACATAAGTTGATGACGATCTGTACCAAGTCCCCTTCCTTTAAATACCATGTGTATAATCTGGTTCAAAGGCACACCCAGAGACTTACTGGTACAATTTGAACACAAGTATGAAAAAATAAACATTAAAATATAATTCCTCACTACGTTTTAGACTCAGAAGTCTTCAAGCAAGTTTTACTCCCTTGAAAACTAGTGATGCACAAAATAAAAAGACAAGAGACTTTTACACTCAATGATAATATGCAGATCAAAACCAGGATATATGCAATCAAGATTTCTGTTACCAAGGAGATCTAACTGGGCACCTTTGTGAGGCCTCTTTCTCTAAGAGGGAAACTTTTTAATGAGATACTGATTTTGCCCCTCAGAGGCTTTATTACCAAATACAAGTTCACATGCCCAGTGTACAGTGAGGCCAAACGATACCAAAATGTTGGAGTTTGGATCAGAAAAAGGTTTATTGTAGGGCCCACCCCCACAAAATTCTAACTACTAAAAGGGTTTCAGCAAAACAATTTTAGAGGGATGATAGGGTGTGGTATGGTTGGTTGTTGTAAACTTCTTGTTTCTAAATTAATTTTTATTGCAATATAGTTGCCTTGCAATATTGTCTTAGCTTCTACTGTACAGCAAAATGAATCAGACATGCATATATATTAATATCCCCTCGGTTTTGGATTTCTTTCCCATTTAGTACACCACAGTGCCTTAAGCACTGTTGATACTATGTAGGAAGTAGATAGCTGATGGAAACCTACTGCATGGCACAGGGAACGCTACTCAATGTTGTAAACTTCGTGGTATTAGAATCCGCTGTTCTTGCAGCTGTCCACATAGGTAAGATTATAATTTCGCTGTAAACCTCTAACAAGACAAGCATTATTCTCTGTAAGGTAACCTTTTATCTCTATATGAATGGAAAAGTATCATTCCCTTAAAGGCCGCAGTCTTGGAAATGGGGCTATCCTGTATATTTCAGGCTATAGGCAACATTCTTAACTCAGGCAAAGGCATGGAGTCATATTACTTCTTACCTATTATAGCTCTTATGCATCCTTTATCCCATCCAGGTTAGCAGTAAGCTGTGCAGGTGGAGCTATTCATTCCTTGGTATGCTACAGTTCTGGGGGTTTTCAACCTGGCTCCTGCAATTGCAAATTTGGGGCCCCACATACTGCTTCCATGGTGGCTCAGACTTTAAAGAATCTGCCTGCAATGCAGGAGACCCGGGTTTGATCCCTGGCTTGGGAAGATTCCCTGCAGAAGAGAATGACAATCCATTCCAATATTCTTGTCTGGAGAACTCCATGGACAGAGGAGCCAGGTGGGCTACAGGGCAGGAGGTCACATAGAATCAGACACAACTGAGCAGCTAACACTTTCACCCTCATATTGTGTACCTCCTTGAATTGCCCCAAATCATTTCCCCCCTTATTTGGAGATTCCATTGGGAATACAGTTTCCTAAAATTGATAGTGAACTTCCATGTCTGCTTCCACACAATCGCATAGGCAGATTCCTACATCGGAAGTTCTTTCTTACACCCAGCTCTCAAAGTCCCTATCATTTACTCTCTTCTTTTCTTTCTCAGAAATGATTGGCAGCTGCTTTAAGACCTTTTATGTCATTTGAACTCATGACTGTTTAAACATTTTATTCAACAGAGAAGCTATATCAGCCTTTGTTGCCTAAACCATTTTAGTCTCACTGTTTGCTTTAGGGTCTCATCCTTCACTTTGAACACTGAAATTTCTATTCTATTTGATCACAGTTTAAGGGAAATCTGTTTCTTAATTCTTATTTCTTATTCATAATAGCTTTCCAAAACATAAAAAAAAACCCATGTACAATATTCAGATTCCTTCCAGTCACTTCACTCAGAGATACAGGCTTAGTAGTAGTGTAGCAAGCGTTAGTCACTCAATTGTGTCCAACACTGCAGCCCCATGAGCTTGTAGCCTGCCAGAATCCTCTGTTCATAGGATTCTCCAGGCAAGAATACTGGAGTAGGCTGCCATTCCTTTCTTCAGAGTATCTTTCTGATCCAGCAATCAAACCTAGTTCTCTTCATTCACTTAGTAATATCTCTGGGCCCATCCATGTTATTGTAAATGTCATTTCAATTTTTATGGCTAAGTAATATTCCATGGACTACATACATTCCATGAGGTCACAAAGAGTTGGACATGAATGAGCATATACACGATATTCTATTGTGAACTTAGGGATTTTGCTCATAACCTTGCTAGCATGAGAAATGAGCATAATCACACACTAGCAAAGTTATGATCAAAATCCTTCAAGTTGGTTTCAGCAGTATGGGAAACAAGAACTTTGCATTTAGTTTGTGCTCTGAACCTTCTCCCTTTAAAAGAGATACATAGATTTTCAGACTGGCCATTAAAAAATTATCACATATTTCTATTTTATAAAAGCAACCAACAATTTCAAGGCAACAGTGTCTGCATTAGTTAGGATAACATTCACTAAATGCTACAACAAACATCTCTTAAGTCTTATTTTTTTCCCCCCTAAAATCGGTTTTACAGCTATGTTAACTAAAAGAGAAGCTAGAGTATCTTGACTGGAAAATCATAAATCTCTTCTCATCCTTGCATTATTTATCCTATCTACTAAAAGTTTTGTTTTATGATTATATTAATGAATGCTTCCATGGTGATTCAGATGGTAAAGAATCCACCTGCAAAGTAGGAGACCTGGGTTCAATCCCTGGGTTGGGAAGATCCCCTGGAGAAGGAATGGCTGCTCACTCTGGTATTCTTGCCTGGAGAATCCTCATGGACAGAGGAGCCTTGTGGGCTACAGTCCATGGGGTTGCAGAGTCAGACACGACTGAGTGACTAACACTTTCACTGTTTCACTTTCACAGAGGTTTTGTTTTGCGATTATATTAATGAATGCACTTGTATTCATTATTTCTAGTTTAATTACAATTAAGTGTAATTTCACAGTTACCCTGAATTCCTACATTATCACTTTATGTGTATCAGTGTCCTCTTTCATTAAAGGTGTACTTTAATATTTATGTTGATAGTTGAGCTAGTCTTTTTGTATATCAGCCATGTAATTCATTAGCTGGAGAAGAAAATGGCAACCCACTCCAGTATTCTTGCCTAGAGAATCCTGCGGACAGAGGAGCCTGGTGGGCTGCCGTCTATGGGGTCGCACAGAGTCAGACATGAATGAAATGACTTAGCAGGAGCAGCAGCAGCAGCAGCGTGTAATTATCCAATTCCACATACTGAAATTACATGTAGAATTGTGATTCTGTACACATAAACACAATTTTTAAAATGCTAATTTCAAACATTGTAAATATCCTTTGTTATCTGATAAATATTGTAAAAATTCTGTGCTGTAAAATCTTGATATATATGTTCTCATAAGGTGTTGCTCACATTGACAGTTTTATAACAGTTAGCATTCTGTAGCCTTCCTGATATCTGGCAAGTTGTATTTATTCTTGTCCAACTCAGTTTGACATCAGAAAAATGTCTCCTGTTGATGAATGTGTGTCCCTTAGACACATTTCTTAGAAAGGATGACAATGCAAAAGCTATTGAAACCATAAAACTGTATTTTCTGCTGTCATATTTTTTCATAATCAACTTCCAGTTTTGTTTGCTCTGTCAAACAAAATGAGGAAATTGTGTGTGTGTGTGTGAGATCAGAGAGCAGGTTTTTCCCTAGCAGATGTGGACACAGAGTTGATTTTATGTGTTCTTCCACTTTTAAAGGATGGTTGTTTCTTGAAGTTTTGGCAATTTTATTTTGCCATTTTTATAAAGTAACATTTTTGATAAAGCCTCTATAGTGAGTTCATTTTGGAGGAATGGGTCTTATATACAACTTGGTAAAATACATAGTTCCCCATGTATTCAGTCAATTCATTTCTCCATATATTTCAAGATGGAAGGACCTTCAAAAGACAAGCACACAAATCTGAGTTGAAGACATTTGAAGAATGTTTTTAAAAAGCTCAAAGACATATATGGAGTGATCTGTTGTCCGCAACAATGGAGCAAGCGTATTCCATCTTCTTCCTTCCATTGATGACAATGAAAACTCCTGGGCTGTGAAAGATAAGCAACAGCAGGTAGATTGGGACGAGAGTCAACAATGAAGAAAGACCTATTCACTGATGAGTTTCCTACATTTTTACCTTCATTTTTTTTTTTCCCTCCCAAGGGTGGCCCAACTGTGAACCACATGAGAACAACAAAAATTGCAAGTTAAGCTACCAGCGGAAGAGTGTAGGGTAACACATTTTTCTTCTCTCTGCCTTGCTCCAGGGACAGCATCATTCATGGAACTGCATTGTAGCACTGGTGCAGGCACGAAACAGCCGAGACAGAACACCTGTATCTCTGGCCAGAGGGACCAGAAATTGGGTCCGTTTATTCTGAGTGCAAGGAGAGTCCTGTTATTCTTTATTCCCCTCCTTTCTCTTGGTGCAGTGCTGAATATAGCTCTGTGTGTGTGTGTGTGTGTGTGTGTGTGTGTGTGTGTGTGTAAATATGCAGTGCAGATGAGGATAACACTCAAAGAAATACTTTTTTTGACCACAGAAATCAGAAGAAGCGATTCCTATGATTGAGAGAGTCTGAAGGGGATCCTGGGGAGAAGTGAGTCTGATCCCTTGACCCTGTAATTCTGAGTGTGCTTATGTGCTGAGTTGCTAAATCGTGTCTGACTCTTTGAACTCTATGGACTGTAGCCGTGAGGCTCCTCTGTACATGGGATTTCCCAGGCAATAACATCGGGGTGCGTTGCCATTCCCTTCTCCAAATTCTGGGTGTGAGTCAATAGAAATTTCAAGCTTATTCTGGAGCTTGCCATTCATGGAATAGACTCCAAGAAGCACTGCAGAGAGTTGAGAACTAATAAGTTTGTAAACCATGTTTGAGAAACTCCATCCCAGAGAACAATCCAGCCCATGGACAGACTTTGTACAGCCCAGGAACTAATAGTTTTTGTATTGTTAATAGCTATCAAACAAGAAAGCAAGTAAATAATAAACAACATAGACTATGTAACAGAGACTTTATGTAGTCCTAAACTAAAACCTAAAATATTATGTAACTCTTTACAGAAAAAAAAAAAATGATTCCTGACAGAAACTCTTCAAACCTTGGATGAATCTCTCAACAGCACTTGCAGTGAGTCACCTGAGCAGAATGGGCTGTGCCCTGCTTAGCTGCTCAGTCATGTCCAACGCTTTACAAGCCCATGACTGTAGCCTGTGAGGCTCCTCTGTCCATTGGATTCTCCAGGCAAGGGTGCTGGAGTGGGTTGCCATTCCCTCCTTCAGAGGATCTTCCCAACCCAGGGCTTGAACCCAGGTCCCCCACATTGCAAGTGGATTCTTTACCATCTGAAAAAGCAAGCTGCCCTTGGAGTCACCACTTCCAGAGAAGTGAGACAAACTTGAAGAATTAACCTAAACTGATTAATTGCCTACAAAAACATGCAGACAAGATTTCAGCAGACATTCTCGAAATTATTTTAAAAGAATGAAGTGTCTCCAAAATAATATTGAAACTGTCCAAAGTGAAAGTGAAGTTGCTCAGTCGTGTCTGACTCTTTGCGACCCCATGGACTGTAGCCTACCAGGCTCCTCCGTCCATGGGATTTTCCAGACAAGAATACTGGAGTGGGCTGCCATTTCCTTCTCTAGGAGATCTTCCTGACCCAGGGATTGAACCCAAGTCTCCCTCATTGTAGGCAGACACTTTACCATCTGAGTCACCAGGGAAGTCCAAAAACGAGAACCCTGCATGGGAGACAGCAAAAGGAACGCAGATGTATAGAATAGACTCGCCGACTCTGTGGAAGAGGGCAAGGGTGGGATGATATAGGAGAATGGCATTGAAATATGTTAATTATCATATGTGAAATCAATCGCCAGCCCAGGGTTGATGCTTGGGGCTGGTGCACTGGGATGTCCCAGGGGGAGGGAATCGGGAGGGAGGAGGGAAGGGGATTCTGGAGGGGGGGCATATGTAAACCCATGGCGATTTCATGTCATTGTATGGAAAAACCAACACAATAAAGTAAAGAAAATTTAAAAACAAAAACAAAAACTGTCCAATCTAAAATTACTTGAGATAATAAAAACTCCATACTTTGACCAATTATCAGCTTCAAACCCCAAGTTGGGGAAGATTTTAAAGGGGGTGTTTTAATCATGCTCCACATGGTAGAAGTGAAAACTGATAAAAGAAAATATGGAATTCTTATCATTAAAAAAAAAACTTTAGAAAAACTAAGTAAAGATGTTAGAACTGAAATTATGTAATAACTGAAATAAAATTTTATTATGAAGGATTAATAGCAGTAAATGTCAAAGAACTTTAGCATGAGAATGTATCAATAGAATGCATCCAATTTGATGAAGAGGAAAAAAAACACGTGATGAAGAATAGATCCTCAGAGGTTTGGAGTAACAGCATAAAAGTCTCACATTTATCACTTTGGAGTTCTAAAAGGAAAGAAGAAACCAGTTTGTTTCAGATTTTAAAAAACGAAGAAATAGTGGTAAAAATGTCCCAAATTTGGTTTAAATTAATGTACTAATTAAATAATTTAATCAAACTTTGGAAAGTATAAATCATACTCAGGCACATCATAATCAAGAGTTAAAACCAAAGATAAAAAATATAATCCTGAAGATAGATAAAAAGAAGGACATTTTGCATACAGGGGAATAAGAATTCAAAATTATATATATATATATATATATATTTTTTTTTTTTTAAAGAAAACATGGAGTCAGATAACATTGGAACACTTAAATTGCTTAGTGGAAGGAAGCAGAGCAAAATCTCAACCCAAGGTTCCAAGGCCTGTGACAATATTCTTGGGAAATAAATGTTAATAAAGATACTTTCAGCTGAATAAAAACTGAAAGATTTGTGAGTAATATTTCTCTAAGAAAAAGTGCTAAAGGAAATTGTTCAAGAAAAGTGATTTTCTTAAACTCTTTAAGGAAAGAAAAAGATAACAGAGGCAATTTTTAACTATAAGAATGAAAGAAAAACATGCTACATATGTGGCAGATATGACTATTTTCTTGCCTTCCTATTATTTATTATACTTATAAATGTTGGAAGCTAAATGTATAAATATGTTTAGAAGGGTTTTCAATCTATATTGATATATTATGACAATCATAAAATGAATGAGGAGAGAAAACCTATATGGCTTTAAAATGAACATTTTCATTGAGTTGGTAAAATAATAGCTTTAATTATAATTGTAAAGTCTAATTATTTACCTAGTAATTGCTAGAACTACCAATTAAAAATGAAAAGATACAGACAATGCATTATTCTACAGAAAATCCTAATGAAATTCTCAGCGGAATTTTGTCCTGTAGATTTTGACAAGTTGTTTCTAAAATTTGTGTGGCCGTCCAAAGATAATACAATAAGAAAAGTAATTGTGAAAAGGAAAAACATACTTGCTGGATTCACTGTCCTTGCTCTTCTGTCCCTGTCTCTGCTTCTGAGACAAGAAAGAAAGGACAGTGAGTTTAGTAAGTATGTCAGCAAGTAGCAAGTATAAAGGACAGAAATGGTATGGACCTAGTAGAAGCAAAAGATACTAAGAAGAGGTGGCAAGAATACACAGAAGAACTATACAGAAAAGACCTTAATGACCCAGATAACCACAATGGTGTGATCACAGGACTAGAGCCAGACATTCTGGAATGCGAAGTCACATGGGCCTTAGGAAGAATTACTACAAACAATGCTAGTGAAGGTGATGGAATTCCAGCTGAACTATTTCAAATCCTAAAAGATGATGCTGTGAAGGTGCTGCACGCAATATACCAGCAAATTTGGAAAACTCAGCAGTGGCCACAGGACTGGAAAAGGTCAGTTTTCATTCCAATCCCCAAAAAAGGCAATGCCAAAGAATGCTCAAACTACCACACAACTGCACTCATCTCATATGCTAGTATAGTAATGCGCAAAACTCTCCAAGCCAGGCTTCAACAGCATGTGAACCATGAACTTCCAGGTATTTAAGTTGGATTTAGAAAAGGCAGAGGAACCAGAGATCAAATTGCCAGCATCCATTGGATCATCGAAAAAGGAAGAGAGTTCCAGAGAAACATCTACTTCTGCTTTGCAGACTACGCCAAAGCCTTTGACTGTGTGGATCATAGCAAACTGTAGAAAATTCTGAAAGAGATGGGAATACCAGACCACCTGACCTGCCTCCTGAGAAATCTGTATGCAGATCAAGACGAAACAGTTAGAACTGGACATGGAACAACAGATTGGTTCCAAATAGGGAAAGGAGTATCTCAAGCCTGTATATTGTCACCATACTTATTTAACTTATATGCAGAGTACATCATGTGAAATGCCAGGCCGGATGAAGCACAAGCTGGAATCAAGATTACTAGGAGAAATATCAATAACCTCAGATATGCAGATGACACCACCCTTATGGCGAAAGTGAAGAACTAAAGAGCCTCTTGATGAAAGTGACAGAGGAGAGTGAAAAAGTTGGCTTTAAACTCAACTTTCAGAAAACTAAGATCATGGCATCTAGTCCCATCACTTCATGGCGAATAGATGGGGAAACAAGGGAAACAGTGACAGACTTTATTTTGTTGGGGCTCCAAAATCACTCCAGATGGTGACTGCAGCCATGGAATTAAGATGCTTGTTCTTGGAAGAAAAGCTATAACCAACCTAGACTGCATATTAAAAGCAGAGACATTACTTTGCCAACAAAAGTCCATGTGGTAAAACTATGTTTTTCCCCAGAAGTCATATATGTGTGCCTGAGTTGGACTATAAAGAAAGCTGAGTACTGAAGAATTGATGCTTTTGAACTGTGGTTTTGGAGAAGACTCTTGAGCGTCCTTTGGAGTCCTTTACTCCATCCTAAAGGAAATCAGTCCTGAATTTTCACTGGAAAGACTGATGCTGAAGCTGAAGCTCCAATACTTTGGCCACCTGATGAAAAGAACTGACTTATTGGAGAAGACCCTGATGGTGGGAAAGATTGAAGGCAGGAGGAGAAGGGGACAACAGAAGATGAGATGGTTCGATGGTATCATTGACTCCATGGACATGAGTTTGAGCAAGCTCCAGGAGTTGGTGATGGGCAAGGAAGCCTGGTATGATGCAGCCTGTGTTGTTGCAGAGTTGGATACGACTGAGTGACTGAACTGAACTGAGACTCACTGCCTGATTTAAAGACCTGCATTGATGTTGTGATTACAAGTCATACACAAATACAACAGAAATAGGAGTATGGAAATAGACTCAAACAAAAATCATCAGTTGACATTTGACAGAGGTGAAAAAAACATTAAATGAAGGAAAAATGCTCCTTTCAACAAATGGTATAGAACATTTGTATATCCACATACCAGAAAGATTAAATAATGCATAATTCGATCCCTGGGTTGGGAAGATCTTCTGGAGGAAGAATTAGCAACTCCCTCCAGTTTTCTTACCTGGGAAATTGCATGGAGAGAGGAGCCTCGCAGGCTACACTCCATGGGGAAGCAGAGTGAAATATGACTGAAATGACTTAGCACTTAATTCATGCTTTATGCCATCATCAATTTAAACTGAATGACAGAAGAAGATGTAGAATTTAAAACTGTAACACTTGAAGAGGAAAACATTGATGATAAGCCTTACAACACTGTTAAAGCAAAGTTCTATTCTGGATATAATGCACCAAATCTGACCCATCAAAGAATACATTGTTAGGAAGAAGTGGAGGCTACAAATGAGAGAGCAGTAGCATTGATATGCACAATGCCACTTGTTAAATAGATAGCTAGAAGGAAGCTGCTGTATAGTTGCAGGGAGCTCAGCTTGGTGCTCTGTTGTGAACTAGGGACATGTGACTGGGGGTGTGGGAGGGAGGATGCATATGAATACATTTAGCTGATTCACTTTGTTGTACAGTAGAAACCATTACAACACTGTAAAGCAAGAATATCCCAATAACATTTTTTAATTAATTAATTATTTTTTTAAAATTTTCTTTACATTATTGTGTTGATTTTGCTATACATTGACATGAATCTGCCATGGGTATACATATATTCCCCTTCCAGAACCAATAACATTTTTGACAAAAGGAGTACATTGTTAAATGAACTTCTTTGAAATTAAAACTTTTACTCTGTAAAAGACACTGCTAAGAGAATGAAGCAGAAAACACTTACATCCAAACATATAAAAATATGCTTTAAAATTCCAGAAATAGATACACAGATGTAGGGAACAAATGTATGGACACCAAGGGAAGAAAGTGTGACATAAAGTGAGATTGACAGATATATACTATTACTTATAAAATAGATAATTAATGAGAACCTGCTGTATAGCACAGGGGAAAAAAGAAAAGTATAACCTGTTTGTAGGACATATATTAAGTTAAAATGCACTCCAACACACACTAGGTACAGACACATACTGTTTGATCCCACTTACACAATTACACAGGATACCTAGAATAGCCAGATTCATAGAGTCAGAAAGTACACTGGTAGATGCTGGGGTCGTGGGGCTGGTGGTGGAGGTAGGGAGGGTGGATAGGGACTTAGTGTTTAAAGTGGACAGAGTTTCAGTTCAGGGAGGTGAGAAATTTGGTGGCTGGATGATGATGAGGGTTGCACAACAACGTGAGCGTACTTAGTGCCACTGAGCTGTACAGTTAAATGTGGTTAAAATAGCATGTTTTATATTACGTGACTTTTACCACAAAAAAAGAAAAACATAAAAAAAGAAACTAAACAACCTCATAAGTATGCAGCAACAATACCTGGACATGCATTATACCAAAGAAAATACACATATGGCAAATACTTACAAGAAAGTGTCATCAACATGATTAGCAATTGGGGAAATACTAATCAAAACTGCAGTTAAAAACCTTTAAACTTATTTAAATGACTAAAATATTTTTATATACAATGATAAGTATTGGCAAAGATACAGGGTGTTTTCAACTCAGATTTCCCATGCAAACCTGACTTGCAACACACATTTTGATAAAACTTTTCTCGGTTAATTATAGAGTTAAATGTATACTTATAACATGAACAGTTCATTCAGTTACAATAATATTATCCGTAATCATCAAAAGCTAGAGTCAACCTTGGGAATAGATAAACAGTATATATGATACACCGAAATACTAGTTAGTAGCAAAAAGAAAAAAAGAATTAATATTCACACAAATGGATAAAGTTCAGATGTATTCTAAGTTAAAACCATCAGATTCAAAATGCTACATACTTTAAAGTAATTCATATGATATCCTGCAAAGGAATCAACTAGAGGCAGAAACAAATTTTTGCCAGAAGTAAAGGCTGGCTTTAGGGGTTGTGTATCAAGGAAAACTTTAGAACTGGATGAAACATTTGTATCTTGATTCTAGTCGTACTTATACAACAATATGCAGTTTTCATAATTCAGAACTGGTCATCAAAAGTCAATATTTTTTTCTATTTGAGAATACTCTAAGAAAACAAGGAGGATAACCATATTCTCACCAACATGGCTATGCACATTATATCATCTTAACAGTGAAAAAACTGAAGCTGTCTCTCATTTGTGTCGTTACTCCTGCCAACTCTACATGGGTTTATTTTTAGCATTTTTGTCCTCCTCTGACCATAAAAACAATACTGTTTGCCACACAAAATTTAGATAATCCAGTCAAATGAAAAAGAATTAGGAAAAAATATGTCCACCAATTCCCAATAGTGTATCTGCGAAGAATAATGGCATAACAGTGAAATAAGCGACCAGCATAATAGAAGCACTATTGTTCTTATCAGTTTGGAGAGAGAATCGTCATCATAGTTTCCCATGGCAAGACTCAATAACATATGTCAACCTGGGTGGTGATGCAGAACTTGTGGAGTCAAAACAGCTGTATTCAGTCAGTGAAGTAGGAACCATGCCAACTCATAGATCCATGGATCACACTTGTTAATGGCTAAGAAAGTTTATTGAATGGTGTGCCATTTCTGCAGAATATGCCAAATCAAGACTTGGCAACAAAGAGTCAACCTGTAGAGTCATAGTCTCCTGGATGCCTTTACTTTTAAGGTGATGTTTACAAGTTTGTTTTTGGAGAGATAGCGGAAGCAAATGCAAAAGATGGGACACTGGCTGTCCAGTCCTTAAATGGTATGGATTTCTTGTATGTGCTAGCTGTATTGTCAATAGATTCAGACACAGATATGCTTATTAACAGGAAAAGAAACAACAGTGAATTGATATTAAATCCACGTACTTCCTTGTCTTTGGAAGTAAAATATTGACTCAAGAGTTAACAATTGGATTTCCCTGGTGGTCCAGTGGTTAAGAATCTGCCTGCCAGTGCAGAGGACATGGGTTTGATCCCTAGTCCGGGAAGATCTCACATACCATGGGGCAACTAGCCCATGAGTCACAGCTATTGAGACTGTGCTCTAGAGCCTGTGAGTCAAAACTAGAGAAAGCCTCCTTATGGCAATGAAGACCTAATGCAGTCAAAAATAAAATAATTAAAAAAAATTAAAGACTGGGAAACGTGAAGATGTAGAAGCAAAGAACAGCTGTTAGGCTGGGGAACTAGTGACAGTTTAGACTATAAATCTGCCACATGGCACAATCACTGAACTTTCAGTTCCTCGAAAGATATAAAGGCCTGACACACATCCCGAAGTTTTTCTGTAGGAAGCAGAACCCATCCAGATGAAAACTGCTGACCAAAGGAACATAGACCCCAGATTGGTTGAAACTAGCAGCTTGATGATGCTTGAAACTTCACCTTGATGTGAACAAAGCAGAGAATTTTCCAGAAGCTGATCACTCTCTGTCCTTTGAACACTTTAAGACTCCTCACTGCCAGGGCAGGTCACACAATCTTGAGGCTACTAGCTGGCTGTGACTCCCCTTGCCTAGAAAATCAATACATCTTTTTTCCCCTACTTCACCCAAAATGCTGTCTCCACGTTTTCTAATAGGCGCTGATGAACAGAGGCTGAGTTTCAGCAACAATATCTCCTATGACAAATATCATACCCTGTCTGATGATTAAACATCGTTATCTAAGTGTAATAATTGCCTGGGTGATATGTGGTATCTACTTGCTTTTCTTTTCTTTTTTTACACCTGGTTTGTGCTGAAATATTATAGAGCTGGAATCTGAAGGACAAGCCCCAGTCACTAATTGAGGCCAGCAGAGGGCAGCAGAAGGCTTCCACAGCCTGACTTGAGAGCAAAGGCTTCTGAAAGAAAATCAGTCTTGTGGGAAGGTCAGAGAAGCAAATACAAACCCCATCAAGACCAGGGATGCTGACATTAGAGGGGGGAGAAGTCATTTGACATATGCAAGCACAAGTTAATTGTCACAGAGAGGGTGGTTCGATCCATAAAGGACTTGATGGATTTATTTATTTGTTCTACCACCAAGTAATGTATTTAGCACCTTCTGTTTTGGCTTCAGTTTCCTCATTTCCTAAGTGGCTATAGTGCTAGTAACAATCTTATAAAATATATGAAGAGTGCTTAAGGCTATTTGTGAAATATCCCTGCAAGTATTTTAAAAAAGAAAAAAAAAACCCCCACTACTATCTCTTAAGATATAAGATCTGACTCTTTAATTGAAGGATTTTAGGAAAACAATTGTTACCACCATAATAAAACCAACTACCTCTATAAGCCTACACATTTGCTGCAAATAGGATTCTAAGTTCACATATATTACATGTAAAAGATGGCTTTTTTCTCAGTATTAGAGAAATGAGGGGTGATCCGTCACTGCTAAAGCATGTAAAATTGGTCCACAAATAATCAAGACTGGGGGCTAAGGTTGCTTTCTGGCATATTTGACCTCAGACCTGGGAGACAAGGGCCTGGGGTAGGACAGGTCCTGCCCAGTGATAGAGGTTCTCAGACAAAGGAAAACTGCCTTGCAAAGAATGTAATACAGAGGAAAATGTGGGACAGTCCAAAAAAAAAAGCAGAAAGCAATCCTGTGACTGAGCAAAGAGGATGATGGGGAGGGATTTATAGAATGAGGCCAGGAAAATCAGTCTAGAAAGACACATGTAGGGCTTGAAGGAACTTATTAAATATTTTGGAGCTTATAGCAATGTCATTAGGAATATTTTAGAATGAATTCAGTAGAGAAAAATTAAACCAAACAAAATTCGAGTAGCGCTTTGAGATGGAAGAAAGGGCAGAATCGGGGCCATCACAAATTGCTGTGACTCGGCTCTGCTGCTTAAAAACTCGAAGACCTTGCCCTGATAATTAACTGGACTTCTTCAAGCTGAACATTTAACAAAATAGGTAGCAAAGAGAAGTCAGAATTCAGGATCAGGTGCAGACACGTGGAGTCATACATCCATGGCCTTGTATTTGACAACAGCTGTGCTGTGAGCAGATTCAGCTCAAGGGCAGACCTCATCCTGACAACTCTTACAGTGTCAGATGCCAAAATGCAGACTCGGGATTGGTTTCATCAATAAATGAGTGAATGAAAAACAAAAACAACACAGTTACATCTTAATAAATGCAGTGATCGGGTTTTCTCATCAAGACCTCAGCAACTATGGCTGAAAAAAATTACTGTGGAATGAGTTTTATGTTAAACGTCACATGACTTATTGTATGGTACAGAGCAGGACAACTTTCTCTGAAAACAAAATTAATTATACAATAAAATCCTCTGTAAGAATGTTAATATATGTATTATACTTATTTTAAAATAATTATACAGTAAGACAATAGGCAGAATTACATTATATGCTCCAAAATGTGCAAAAATTTTCCAAAGTGACTAAATGAGGATAGAGGAAAAATGGAAATGAGAGACATCACTAAGTCTTTCTTACCTATAGGAGATAATAAACCAGCTTGTGAAACTGACACTGGAGAGGTTTATTAATTACCCCTCCCACTCTCCATAAGCCTCTTATCCTTCTCCATCAGAGGTCGGACAGAATGAAAACTATAGTCACAAAAGCTAGTCAAACTGATCACATGGACCACAGCCTTGTCTAGCTCAATTAAACTATGAGTCATGCCATGTAGGGCCACCTAAGATGAATGGGTCATGGTGGAGAGTTCTGACAATATGTGGTCCACTGGAGAATGGAATGGCAAACCACTTTAGCATTCTTGCATTGAGAATACCATGACAGTTTGAAAAGGCAAAAAGATATGACACTGAAAGATGAATATTCCAGGTCCATAGGTGTCCGACATGCTACTGGAAAAGAGTAAAGAAATAACTCCAGAAAGAATGAAGAGACAGAGCCAAAGTGGAAACAGTGCCCAGTTGTGGATGGAATTAAAGATGGAAGTAAAGTCCAATGCTATAAAGAATGATATTGCATAGGAACCTGGAACCTTAGGTCTGTGAATCAAGGTAAATTAATAGTGGTCAAACAGGAGATGCCAAGAGTGAACATCGGCATTTTAGAAATCAGTGAACAAAAATGGACTAGAATGGAGAGATTTAATTCAGATAACCATTATATCTACTACATGGGCAAGAACCCCTTAGAAGAAGTGGAGCAGTCCTATTTCATTTTGAACAGAAGATTTCAAAATGCAGTTCTTGGGTGCAAACTCAAAAATGACCAAATGATCTCTGTTTATTTCCAAGGCATGCCATTCTATATCACAGTAATTCAAGTCTATGCTCCAACCAGTAACGCTGAAGAAGCTGAAGTTGAATGGTTCCATGAAGATCTATAGGACCTTCTAGAACTAACACTCAAAAAATATCTCTTTTTCATTATACAAGACTGAATGCAAAAGTAGGAAGTCAAGAGATAGCTGGAGTAACAGGCAAGTTTGGTCTTGGAGTACAAAATAAAGCAGACCAAAGTCTAACAGCGTTTTGTCAAGAAAATGCCTTGGCCATAGCAAACACCCTCTTCCAACAACACAAGAGAAGACTCTACACATGGATATCACCAGATGGTCAATACCAAGATCAGATTGATTATATTCTTTGCAGCCAAAGATGGAGAAGCCCTATATAGTCAGCAAAAACAAGGTTGGGAGCTGGCTGTGGCTCAGATCATGAACTCTTTATTGCCAAATTCATACTTAAATTGAAAAAAGTAGGCAAAACCACTAGACCATTCAGGTATGACCTGAATCAGATTCCTTACGATTATAAAGTGGAAGTGAGAAACAGATTCAAGGGATTAGATCTGATAGGCAGAGTGCCTGAAGAACTACAATAGAGATTCAGGAAATTGTACAGGAGGCAGAAATCAAGACCATCCCCCAGAAAAAGAAATGCAAAAAGGCAAAATGGTTGCTTGAGGAAGCCTTACAAATAGCTGAGCAAAGAAGAGAAGCTAAAGTCAAAGGAGAAAAAGAAAGATATACCCATCTGAATGCAGAGTTCCAAAGAATAGCAACAAGAAAGCCTTCCTCAATAACCAATGCAAAGAAATAGAAGAAAACAATAGAATGGGAAAGATTAGAGATCTTGTCAAGAAAAAAAGAGATACCAAGGGAATATTTCATGTAAAGATGGGCATAGTAAAGGACAGAAATGATATGGACCTATCAGAAGCAGAAGATATTGAGAAGAGGTGGCAAGAATACAGAGAACTATACAAAAAAGATCTTCGTGACCCAGATAACCTCAATAGTGTGATCACACACCTAGAGCCAGACATCCTAGAATGTGATGTTTATCACTGTAAACAAAGATAATGGAGGTGATGGAACCCCAGTTGAGTTAATTCAAATCCTGAAAGATGATGTTGTGAAAGTGTTGCACTCAATATGCCAACAAATTTGGAAAACTCAGCAGTGGCCACAAGACTGGAAAAAGTCAGTTTTCATTCCAATCCCAAGGAAAGGCAATGCCAATGAATGTTCAAACTATCACACAATTGCACTCATCTCACACGCTAGCCAAGTAATGCTCAAAATTCTCCAGGTCAGTCTTCAACAGTACATGAACCATGAATATTCAAGTTCAAGCTTGCAGATGTTCAAGTAGGACTTAGAAAAGGCAGAGGAACCAGAGATCAAATGGCCAACATATTGGATCACTGAAAAAGCAAGATAATGCCAGATAAACATCTACTTTTGCTTTATTTTACACCAAAGCCTTTGACTCTGTAGATGACAACAAACTATGCAAAATTCTTAAAAAGATGGCAATAGCAGGCCACCTGACCTGCCTCCTGAGAAGTCTGTATGCAGGTCAAGAAGCAACAGTTAAAACTGGACGTGGAAGAACAGACTGTTCCAAATTGGGAAAGGAGTATGTCAAGCCTGTGTATTGTCACCATGCTTATTTAACTTATATGAAGAATACATCATGTGAAATGCTGGACTGGATGAAGCAAAAGCTGTAATCAAGATTTCTGGGAGAAATATCAATAATCTCAGATGCACAAATGACAACGCCCTTATGGCAAAAAGTGAAGAAAAAAATATGGAGCCTCTTGAGGAAAGTGACTGCTGGAAAAACCATAACTTTGACAAGACGGACCATTGTTGGTAAAGTAACGTCTGTGTTTTTTAATATGCTGTCTAGGTTGGTCATAAGTTTTCTTCCAAGGAGCAAGCATCTTAATTTCATGGCTGCAGTCACCATCTGCAGTGATTTTGGAGCCCAAGAAAATAAAGTCTCTCACTATTTCCATTGTTTTCCCATCTTTTTGCCATGCAGTGATGGGACCAGATGCCTTGATCTTAGTTTTCTGAATGTTGAGTTTTAAACCAACTTTTTCACTCTCTTCTTTCACTTTCATCAAGAGGCTTTAGTTCTTTGCTTTCTGCTGTAAGTGTTATGTCATCTGTTTATCTGAGGTTATTGATACTTTTCCAGGCAATCTTGATTCCAGCTTGTGCTTCCTCCAGCCCAGCATTTCTCACGATATACTTTGCATATAAGTTAAATAAGGAGGGTGACAATATGCATGCTTGACCTACTCCTTTCCTGATTTAGAACCAGTATGTTGTGCCATGTCCAGTTCTAACTTCTGCTCTTGACTTGCATACAGATTTCTCAGGAGGCAGGTCATGTGCTCTGATATTCCTATCTTTTTTAGAATTTTTCACAGTTTGTTGTGATCCACAGTCAAAGGCTTTGGCATAGTCAAAATTCTTTCACTTTTTTTGATAATCCAACAGATCTTGGCAATTTGATATCTGGTTACTCTGCCTTTTTTCTAAATCCAGCTTGAACATTTGAAAGATCTCGGTTCACATACTGTTGAAGACTGGCTTGGAGAATTTTGAGCATTACTTTACTAGCATGTGAGATGAGTGCAATTGTGTGGTAGTTTGAGCATTCTTTGGCATTGCCTTTCATTTGGATTGGAGTGAGAATTGCCATTTTCCAGTCCTGTGGCCACTGCTGAGTTTTCCAAATTTTCTGTCCTATTGAGTGCAGCACTTTCACAGCATCATTTTTTAGGATTTGAATTAGCTCAACTGGAATTTTATCACCTCCACTAGCTTTGTTCATAGTGATGCTTCCTAAGGCCCACTTGACTTTGCATTCCAGGATGGCTGGTTCTAGGTGAGTGATCACACCATCTTGGTTATCTGGGTCGTGAAGATCTTTTTTGTACAGTTCTTCTATGTATTCTTGGCACCTCTTCTTAACATCATCTGCTTCTGTTAGGTCCATACCATTTCTCTCCTTTATGAGCCCATCTTTGCATGAAATGTTCCCTTGATATCTCTATTTTCTTGAGGAGAGTTCTAATCTTTCCAATTCTATTGTTTTCCTCTATTTCTTTGCATTGATCACTGAGGAAGACTTTCTTATCTCTTCTTGCTATTCTTTGGAACTCTGTATTGCTGATGCTGCTGCTAAGTCGCATCAGTCATGTCCGACTCTGTGCGACCCCATAGACAGCAGGCCACCAGGCTCCCTCATCCCTGGGATTCTCCAGGCAAGAATACTGGAGTGGGTTGCCATTTCCTTCTCCAATGCATGAAAGGAAAAGTGAAGTTGCTCAGTCGTGTCTGACTCTTTGCGACCCCATGGACTGCAGCCTACCAGACTCCTCCATCCATGGGATTTTCCAGGCAAGAGTACTGGAGTGGGTTGCCATTGCCTTCTCTGGGAACTCTGTATTAATAGCTGTTAAAAAGGAATTAGAGGTTACAGACAAATTTACCCCTACAACTTCATATGATGAAGTTTACCCGGACCATATTGGAAACTGATGTAATGCCTCATAGTCTAATTCTACCAATATGTCCAACAACAAAGTCTCAGAAAAGAGCAAATGCCACTGTTTGTATCCAGAACCATGTCCAAACTGAAGAAGAGAAATAGCTATTTCTATTCAACTCATCTTTTGCTTCCTGTAATTTTTCACTGACTTGTTTGAATCCTGGAGTAGAGTGAGAGATGTTAGTGAAAGCAATAGGACAGTTGATAAGCAGAAGTATGGGGCCTTCTAAGTTTCCAACTATAGGCTGGCTTCACCGATATCCAATATTTCAAGCTTAGCATCCAAAAGGAGAGAAAAGGGTTGACTATATCCTTGTTGGACATAAATATGTTTGTGTGTGTATGTGGGTGTGAGTACACTTAAAATTGCAGAATAAGACTTTTAACTTTTGATTATGGCACAATAGAAAGAATCATAAATGTGCCCACAAAGTAAATCACCGTTAAGTAAAAGTAGTGATCAATGAAAATCAGATGAACTACAAAACAAATCAAAAGTAAACCTATTTTTCTACACACTTCTTAAGAACTTTGAAAACTTTTTGGACTCAGAAGTGCATCAAAATTTAATTGTAAAACAGATAATTTAGCTTCTAGTAACAACAAAAATTTCACAAGACCTCAAACGTTCAAATCTATGTTAAGAGGACAAAGATACTTTCATGATTAAATGAGGCATTAAAAAGAAATGACCTATGAAATTAAAACAAGAAATCAGATATGAAAACAGTAAACAATATTTCAAATAAAGCAGGGATCAATAAAGATGAAAGTTGAAATTTATTCCTTAGATAACAAACTTCAAAAAATCCACTAGAATTTCTATTAAAAAGCTAAAATCTGTTTCTTTGAAAACAAAGAAGACTAGCTGTTTATAAAGACAAATAACAATGATTGATATATTCTAAGGAAAGGAAATATATTGAAGTGGTAGAGTAATTTAAAATATTTGATATTTTAAGTTTATCAATACCTTGTTGAAGTTGGAAATGGGATTATTCAAGAGACTTTGCATTGTCTTAGGCACTGAATTTGATACAGAAAAATAATGCGTATATCCTTTCTTCTGAAATCTTTCAGACTACTAATTTCATGCAGGTTAACAGTTTAAAAGTTTTATAAAATAAGCATGCTAATAGGAATTTAAAAACAGGTAATTTAAAAATACTTGTGGTTTTATTGCTAGTGATTAGTTTGGGATAAAACAAAGATAGCTAATTTCAAATATTTTCTGGGCATTGATATGATCTAAACTCAATGTACTGATATTATACTCTTGATCCTTATCATGTGAATTACATTTGGATAATTATATAACATTTTATAGTAATTAATCACATTGCCTGAATATAAATATTGATTTATTTTAGTTGGTAATTTTAAAAATTCTGTTATATTATCTTTCTGTGATAGCTTTTCTTCATCCATATATTTACATTAAAATATCATAGAGTCAAATACTTTCTTAGACATGCAATGCTTCTGATAATGTTAAAAACTTTCCTCAGCACAGTTAAAGAACCTTTGAATTATATATTTTGGATACTTTTATTCAATTTTTCCCTTTCTTGCACTATTTTTGTCTTTTCTAATTCTTCACTTTTCCAAATATGTCTTGTTATTTCCTGTACATAACACCACTTGCATACAAATATTTGGCCTGAAATATTCCAAGTGTCTCAGTGGTAAAGAATCTGCCTGTAGTGCAGGAAATGCAGGTTTGATCTCTAGGTCAGGAAGATACCCTGGAGAAGGAAATGGCAACCCACTCCAGTGTTCTTACCTGAGAAATCCCATGGACAGAGGAGCCTGACAGATTACAGTCCATGGTATCACAAAGAGTTGGACATGACTGAAGCGACCTAGCATGCATGCATGCATTGGAGAAAGAAATGGCAACCCACTCCAGTGTTCTTGCCTGGAGAATCCCAGGGACAGAGGAGCCTGTGGGGCTGCCATCTATGGGGTCGCACAGAGTCGAACACGACTGAAGCACCTTAGCAGCAGCAGCAGCGGCCACCACCTGGGAAGCCGTTTTTACCGTTACTTCTTTGCATGGGGACATCAAGACACAGTGCAGAAAATGAAGGAGAAACAGGACCTGGGATGGATGCCTTTCTTAGTGTCTGTTGGTAGTGTTTTGAGATCCTGGGCTAAGCTCCTGATTGGCCAATTCAATCCAAAATAGGAAGCTTTTGGAAAGCCCCATTGGGATCTTTTCCAAGGCATTCATCAGGGAAAGGAATTGAGAGACAATGGAGATGATGGGCAGTTGGAGAAATCAGAAATGTACATTTGCTTGTGACTCTCCAGGCTGCATTCTAGAGTACACACTTGTAAGAGGAGCAGGAGCTAGTGTCAGTTTAAGATCATGATAGGCACTTGGCCAAAAATAAAAGATACTAAAGATGAGAATCACTTAGTTAAACTCTCCACACACAACACACACACAAAATGGAGATAGTCACACCTAAACATCTCAGCTTCAGGAACAAAAATGTGATTTTGCTAGATTCATATAAGGATTGTTGGCAAAAACAGATATTCACATGTATTTTCTGGTTCTTAGTTGTGGTGCCAGTAAATAATTTCATAGTAATAATATTGTTGCTGTTGTTGTTCAGTCACTAAGTCTTGTTCTCTGTGACCCCATAGACTGCAGCATTCCAGGCTTCCCTGTTTTTTACTATCTTCAAGAGTTTGCTCAAGTTCGTATCTATTGAGGTGGTGATGCTATCTAATCATTTCATCCTCTGCTCCCCCTTCTCCTTTTGCCTTCAACATTTCCCAGCATCAGGGTCTTTTCCAATGAGTCGGTTCTTCGCATGAAGTGGCCAAAGTACTGATGCTTCAGTTTCAGCACCAGTCCTTCCAATATTCAGGGTTTAGGATTAGCTGGTTTGATCTCCTGGCAGTTCAAGGGACTCTCAAGAGTCTTCTCCAGCACCACAATTAGAAAGCATCAGTTCCTCAGCACTCAGCTTTCTTTATGGTCCAACTTTCACATCCATACATGACTATTAGAAAAATCATAATAATAATATTACTACTTAAATTAATATAAAATTAATAATATTGCTACTGAAAGTAATAATATTACTTTACCTCTTAAGTGATCCTAAGTAGATTTCTAGAACGTTAGGAATATAATCAGCCCTCCTTATCATTGAGCTGCCCATCTGTGGATTCGATCAACTGTCGGATGGAAAAATCAACTATAATAGGCTGTTTTGCATAAGGGACTCAAGCTTCTGAGGATTTTGGTATCCAAAGATCTCCTGGGACAGATCTTCCTTTACCAAGGAACAACTATATATGAAATTAGTAAGGCTAGAGATACAGCACATAAGGGAATACTATGAGAAGTTATGTGCCAACGAACTGGACAACCTAGAAGAAATGGACAAATGTCTAGACACATAAAATGTGCCAGGACTAAATCAAGAAGAAATAGACAATTTGAGCAGATCAATCACTAGTAGTAAAATTGAATTTTTAATTAAAAACAACAACAACAAAACATCCCAACAAACAAAAGTCCTGGACTGGAAGACCTCAGAAGGGGACTCTATAAAGCATATAAAGAACTTAAATCTGTCCTTCTCAAACTATTCAAAGAAGTTGAAGAGGATGGATCACCTCCAAATTTATTCTGAAGACATTACCTTGATATCAAAACCTGAAAAAAACCAAAAGTATAAAATTATAGGCCAATATTTTGATAAATATAGATGCAAAATCCTCAATAAAATATCAACAAACAAACAAAAAATATCAGCAAACTGAATCCAACTTGTGTGAATACAAGAAGGCTACTGTAAGGAATTAGATGCAAAAGAAGGCTTTTGAGTCAGAATACTATCAGATAAAACATTGAAATCCTCATTAAATTGCAATAATAACATTTGTAAAGGGAAGTTGTGAGGAATTAACAACAAAAGGCATATAGAAAAGCTTTGGAAAATGCAAAGACCTGAACTAATACTAGAGGCCACACTCATTTGATTCAGAAACAACTCCAGTGTTTGCAAATGTAGAGTGGTATCAAATATTCTAATTGAGTTTTTCAATTCTATTGATGATTCCTGGCTCATATATATATATATATGTGTATATATATATATATATACACATATTTGTATATTGGCATTTTTGTTGTATATGTATAAATATATTTGTATATATAATATATATATATTTGTATATTGACATTTTTTGTTGTAGTATCTGAGCTTCCAAATTATCTTATTCATTAAGTCAGATTTAGAAAATCTATAAATTTATTTGAAAAATAGAAACTAAATTTGGACCAAAAGTGAAGCCTTTGTTGCTGGCAATTGTTACTAATTAACTTTAGTAAAAGACTTTTGAGAAAATGCAAAAGAAAAAGAAAAAGAGTATATGTACTGGCTACTGGCAGTGATAGTGAAATATGATAAATATCAAATTCTACTTAAAAAAGTACAATGTGGAAAGTATAAAGGAGAGTCTTGTGGAATTAGAAGTAGACCCACAATTCAGTGTTTCCAGGATGAAGAAAGAAACAGAGTAAGTGACCATTATTTTTTTTAAGCTAGAAAGAAAATTGTAGGGTCTATAAAATAATTTATCTATGTACAACTCTGCATAAGATTTGTCTGAACTTTTGATCTTAGTAGAGTAATAAAGGAAATGTTAGGTAAAAAAAGAAAACCATAATGAAATTTAAATTCACTATCAAGTCTTAAAAGTAAATTAAAACACATTTGAAAGTTTTATAATGGAAAAAAGCAATTTCTTATTCTAAAAATGATAATTTGATAGGCAATCATTGTTTTTAATAAAAGAAAATGGTTGAGAATTTTAATATATAAAATTAATCCAGACCATCAATAATGAATGATTATAATACACTCAAATTTTTAATATAATATCAATAAGCAAAATCTCATTCTATAATCTTGGGTAACAATCTCAACAGAATAAGACATGAATAAAATATAATTATTTTATGAAATGTTGTTTTCACTCATCTTTGGTACTTATTCTTCTGGACAAATAGTTTTATTTTTAAAGAACAGGTGTTAAAGGACTTGTGGCTTTTTCACATATTATGTGACTTGAACTGAACTAACAAAGCTTGATTATCAGGCATAGTCAACTGTATAGCTTTTCCCGAATTCAATAGGAACAGACATGTTGTTAATGATTTCTTGTTAAACAAATGTCACTCTCTTTGGTGTGACATTTTACTCATTCTTTAATTAAGTAATACATGTAGCAGCAGAGAGGAATAATTATCCCTCTATTAATTTGAATTAGTTTCATGCTCAGAGAGACATCTAAAATCCTATGCTAGTATGTCTTATCTTTTTTATTTTAAGGTAAGTAATAAGATTAATTACTCTTTTGGAAATGCAAAGAATATTTAGACAACATGAGTATTTCTGTTACTTCTCTTCTTATAAATGTAAAAAAATTAAACTATATTTAAATATATATGTAAATTACTCAGTATATGACTTAAAATACAATTTTCTCTGTCTTCAAGAAAGTGGGTGAGAGTTAGTTGCTTATTAGAGGACTGAGGGGATACATTTTAAGTGGAAATCGTGCTTATATATTCACAGAGGTAATGTAGAGTTTATATTTACAACATATACTCAATTAGTGTGGCTAAGTGTTGATAACAAATAAAAAGTGTGCATATAGGTACACAAACAGGTTTGACTAAAATCAAACTCCTGTGACTCATGAACGTCATGCCTCAACACACTTCTCTCAACTCTGAAGTGAGTTAAGAGAATGGTTCAGTTTCCTACATCAACCTCAAACAATACTACACAACATGGTCTTCAAAATTTACTGTTTCAGAGGACATTTGACAAGTGGCATTTGCCACAGTCTTCCCCAGTTACTATTAAAATACCAAAGGGGGACATCAAACATATGACAAAACTCACCACCTGAAAATTCAGAGCATCAGGTGATTTCGTACAGTTTCAGAGGGAATTCCCCATAACGGTAAATCCTACAAAAGTAAAAAAGGGTATAAATGATATGTAGCTCAATGAGTGGACAGACAATACGTGAAGACTGATAAAGCTACTCTGAATTTTGGAAAACAGTCTCCACAAATAACAGGATGTGAACCAGAGAAAATAATAAGCTAGCACCAGTGCCTGGAAGAATTTAGACTTTTTAAAATCTTTTCCAGTTCTTCTGATTGTCTGAGAGCTATGTCCTGGGAGGAAGAGGAGAATGAAGGGAATGCAGTCTAGCAAGCACTGGAGCTGAGCGGCCACGTGCCTGAGGAGAGAAGCAATCGGTGCTCTGTGCGCAGAGAGCAGCTCCAGGAACAAGCTGTATACCTCTGTGTCTGAGGAAGTCAGAGTTCATTTGAAAATATGAAGATATTTAAATAAATGTGTGACTTTTGAGAACACACCATCAAGCAAGTGAAATGAACATCTGTTTAGAAATGCAAGAGAAAGGGAAAGAGAATGTTTGAAAGTGCAATGACTTATCCACTTTGAAATCTTGTGATCTGACATCTACAGAGAAAAATGAACTAGAAATCACACAACTTACATAATGCTCATCAGTGGTTGCCAGGGACAGGCAAGAGGATGTCAGTGTAGGAGGGATTTGGGGAAACTTTGGAGGAAGATGGGTGTAAATATGTAGATTTAAATAATAAATGTAGATATAGCTATTCAATGTCTTGATTGTATTGATCTGTAGGTGTTATACATACGTCAAAATTCATTATGTGCACATTGAATTTATGCAGCTTGTTGTATATCAGTTATACCTCAGTAAAGCTTAGTGAAAGTAGGAAAACAAATAGATAAACTATCCTTTGAGAAGCCCACATAGGAAGCAGCGTCCTCAGAAGAGAAGTAGGTTTCTGTTAGAGAAGGAAGATAAAAGGGATGCCCAGAGAAAACACTGTAGGGACCATTCTGAGAGAATGTATGTTGGAATCAGTTCAGGAATTTGACATCCAATATATGTTTCTCTTTTTCTATCATTCTTTTTGAAATTAAAACATCACAAATGGAAACCTGAAATATACATAAAAGACCACATGTTTTGATTATTCATTTTTCATATGCAATGAGAAGTACTTGTTAATAATTGTTGCTGCACAGTGATACTCATGATGATTGATATGATTACAAAGGAAAAAAATCATATACATGTTAATTGGGAAGTAAAGTCAAATAGTCATCTCATTATAAATGAATAATCTTTATAGCAGGAGTTATCCATACACATTTTGATAGGAGTGTAAAGCTTCCAATACATCAGAAATTTTATGTTTGAAATTGACTAATTAAGCAATTTAAATTTTAAAGTAAATTAAATCTGTGTAATTGAAAACTACACATTCTTAACTTAAAAAGGCAAAGTAATGTTCATCATGAAGCCATCTGATAAGTTCAAGGCCAGACGACCGTGGGGATTCATTTCATGTAATGGAAATTTTATGGACAATTTTATTTTCTTTCAATGCCTTTATGAGAGATATTTCATTTTCCATTTCCCTTCATGTCGGTTAGTCAGAAAGTAACGAAATGAATATGTAATGATTCCTGTTTAATATTTTAAGGCTCTAAATATTTAAAAAATTCTGACAGAGCTATAAAAAACCTTCTAATTGCAAAGCATGTAAAGAACAGGAAAAGGTATAGAGGAAGGAAAATAATATTCAATAAATTTCAGACTTATAAATTTAAATTACAGTCATAAATTACTGAAATAATATCACATTATGCACTGAAACATAACAACCACTGGTAAAATATTACTAAAGAATCATTGTGTGATAAATGTTACACTATATTTCTATTAACATAGCAACATTAAATGAAGTCATTGATATAGGAACAAATCCTGATATTACTTGGGCTCACACACCATTCAATACACAGAAATAATTTTCTGTATATTTTTCATTAAATAAAACATATATAAAATGTGCAATAAATAATAACTGGAATTTCTATTTTGGCTTAAAACACATCTTGATTGATTAGCATTTACTAAAGCTTCCAAGGTGTCTCAGTGGTAAAGAATCTCCTATCAGTGCAGGAGATGTGGGCTTGATTCCTGAGTTGGGCAGATTCCCTGGAGAATGAAATGGCAACCCACTCCAATGTTCTTGCCTGAAAATTCCACGGATGGAGGAACCTGGTGGGCTGTAGTCCCTGGGGGTTGCAGACTCAGAGAAGACTAAATACATGTAAAGGCACACACACACACCCAAGCGTTGTAAAATATCCATGAATATTTGAACTGTTAGAAAAGTGTAATGACACACAAAGTCACACATGAGTCACTTAGCATAATGGTTCAGATTACATGCATTGTGCAAACAGCCAATGCTCAAATTTTATTTCTATGAATTTAAATCTTAAAACAGGGACAAGTTAAAACTTCTTGTGCCTTTGTTTCCTATCTGTAATATGGTAATACAAGTACTTTCCTGGTAGAATTGTTGAGAGACTAGAATGATTAACATTAAAACATAAACAGATTCTCAGTTCATATAAACCTTAACCACTTTTGTCCCAGAGGGGCTATTATCTCTGGACTTTGAGTCCTCTGAGATGTATGGAACAACAACAGCAGGGGTAGGGGGTGGGTGGGGCAATAATAAGCTATGTCTGAGTTCTATCAATGCAGGAAGGAATATCCAGGATGAGGCAAGATGAATTTAACCTTGATCCTTTATTTATAAATGCATTTGTACCCAGCACTGTGGTCCCAAAGTCTGATTACAATTGCTGGAGAGCAGCTAGTTGGTTTATCACCAGATTCATGTAAAGATTTATCTAAGAAAATGAAACAGTTAAAACATACTAATCATGCTTTAATACAATGCTCTTGTTTTTGGTAGACAATGTTAAAAAGATTATTTAGCAAATTTTTACTTATTAAAAGAAATATTTTTAGCAGTAGCATTCTTAATTTACTTTCCAGTGTTTATGTGTCAACTGCATTATAAATAAAGCATGAATAAATGTTCATTTTAGTTTAGCATGATAATTTAAGCTCTGTATGTAAATGTTTTTCTCAGAGGAACAAATGTACTAAAAAGCAAATTATAGACAGTTAAAATAGATGATACATGCTTGCTGCTCTTTATTAGTTTAATATATGTCCAGTAAATTACTTAATTTAAATAATTTTCAAATTTTGTTAATAATCTATGCATAATAGGAAGGCTATATTCTGAAAATAAATTTATTGTTCTATAATTAGTTCTTATATTTATTCTTTTTTCTTGTCTTATAAAAATTAAAATAAACTCACAAAAAAGGGAATAAAATATTCTTTATAAGTGTTAAGAGCAAATAAAAAACAGATTTTTCATTTAGAGATAAAGTTTTCAGAATTAATTTCAACAGTTCTGAATCAGTGGTGTCCAGTGTAAAATATAGTGCAAACCACATATTTAATTTTACTTTTTAAATATCCTCTCCAAAAAATATAAAATGAAACCAGTTAAATTAATACTAGCAATATATTAACCATAGTATATGCAAAAATTACCCCTTCAACATGCAATTTGTATTAAAATGATTAAGGATCATGTATGGTAACTGAAGGGTCCTAAGACATTGTGTACTAGGTAGTGGAAATGTAATAAAAACAAACAAAAACGTATGAGTGCTGATCTAGTGTCTTTACCAGTATATACTCAAACTACTATTGCATTAATAATCTGCTTTCAGTTTTTCTTGTTTGCTTCCAGTATAGTCTTTTCCTATCATATCCTTACTGTGGCTTGAAACTGCCTTGCATCCCAAGGAATCATGAGTGATCCTTCCCTTGATGATGATTTGTCTCTAAAGATGAAGAAGTCACGACCAGGCTACACCAGTGCTAATTTGGAGATAATACATTTAAAATAAAACATACAATGCTCTTATAAAGGAGAAATGACAGTCAACTCTTTCTCCTAATAAATGAGAATAAAAAATATACCATGTGAGAAAAAAAAAAATTGCTCTGCAACAGTTATCCACACTTAACTAAAGTGCTTAGACCTGGTAGCCATGTGAGCATGCTAAGTCTCTTCAGTTGTGTCCAACTCTCTGTGACTCTATGGACTGTAGCCTGCCAGTCTCCTCTGTCCATGGAATTCTCCAGGCAAGAATACTGGAGTGGGTTAACATGCCCTCCTCCAGGGGACCTTCCCAACCAGATCAAACCCAGGTCTCCCACATTACAGGTGGATACTTTACCATCTGTGCCACCAGGGGAGCCCACAGAACTTGATTGTATTTTAATCTAATTTTAATGAGCAAATATTTACTGGGTCATGAATGTACATATAATGATGCTTCTACCTTTAGTTGGAATTTCCTTTCACCATCTCTTTTGCACCAGACTCTCATTAAATCCTTAAACAGTACCCAGAGTTTGCTTTCATTCATCTGTCTAGTCAGCAACTCATTTAACAAATACTAAGAGCATTTTTTGACTGTGTGAACCACAACACACTGGAAAATTCTTCAAGAGATGGGAATACCAGACTTCCTGACCTGCCTCCTGAGAAATCTGTATGCAGGTCAAGAAGCAAACAGTTAGAACTGGACATGGAACAACAGATTGGTTACAAATTGGGAAAGGAGTATGTCAAGGCTGTATATTGTCACCCTGCTTATTTAACTTATATGTGGAGTACATCATGAGAAATGCTGGGCTGGAGGAAGCACGAGCTGGAATCAAGATTGCCTGGAGAAGTATCAATTATCTCAGATATGCAAACAACACCACTCTTATGGCAGAAAGTGAAGAGGACCTAAAGAGTCTCTTGATGAAAGTGAAAGAGGAGAGTGAAAAGGTTGGTTAAAAACTCAACATTCAGAAAACTAAGATCATGGCATCTGGTCCCATAGTTTCATGGCAAATATATGGGGAAACAATGGAAACAGTGAGAGACTTTATTTTGAGGGGCTCCAAAATCACTGCAGATAGTAAACTGCAGCCATGGAATTAAGATGCTTGCTCCTTGGAAGAAAAGGTATGACCAACCTAGACAGTATATTAAAAAGCAGAGACATTTCTTTGCCAACAAAGCTCTGTCTGGTCAAGGCTATAGTTTTTCCAGTAGTCATGTATGGATGTGAGAGTTGGACTATTAAGAAAGCTGAGTGCCAAAAAATCAATGCTTTTGAACTGTAGTGTTGGAGAAGACTCTTGAGAGTCCCTTGGACTGCAAGGAGATCAAACCAGTCAATTCTAAAGGAAATCGATCCTGAATACTCATGGGAAGGACTGATCCTGAAGCTGAAACTCTAATACTTCGGCCACCTGATGCAAAGAACTGACTTGTTGGAAAAGACTCTGATTTTGGGAAAGATTGAAGGCAGGAGGAGAAGGGGAAGGCAGACGATAAGATGGTTGGATGGCATCACCAACTCAATGGACAAGCTCCAGGAGTTGGCAATGGTCTGGGAAGCCTGGCGTGCTGTGGTGTGCTGCAGTCTGTTGGGTCGCAGAGAGTTGGACGTGACTGAGCACCTGAACTGAAGAGCATTCTATGTGCACAGGACTAGGGGCTGAATTGATTAACAAAATTAGTTCAAGTTCTTGCTTTCACAAATGTTTCCTGCCAGTGCAGAGAGACGACAGAGATTAAAGATGCCAAGTGTTAACTATGAAGAAAAAAAAAAAGGAATTAGGAATAAAGTGGAAGGTATTTCATATAACATAGTCAAGGGTAGTCTCTCTGATGGTTAGAGTGCTGCGCAGCAAACTGGTATAGTAAGTCCCCTTCATTGCAGGCTTCAAGATGTGAACTTTCAAAAATGTGAGCATGTGTCACCTTCTGGCCAGGAATCAGAACCTATGCCATTAATGTCAGGCATGAGTGAAATTGCAAATTGCCCTCTATCTCCTATTGCTGATGATCCTTCAGCTCTACCACCTCCTCTCCCACTTCCAGTCAGTGACTCTTTCTGCCTGTTCACTTGATGCCAGATCCTCAAGTCAGCTGTTGTACTGTACTACTGTACTTTTCAAGGCAATGAACTGTTTGATTAAAAATGTTTATTTTTTGTTTGCTTTTTATGTATTATTTTTATTATAAACCTTTTACAGTACAATATTATACAACTGATTGTATTAGTTGGGTACCTAGGCTAATTTTGTTGGACTTAGAAACAAACTGGACTTATCAATACACTCTTGGAACAGAACTCATTGGTATGTACAGGGTTTACTGTGATGTGTGAAGGTATAACTGGATTTGGGGATGAAAAGTCAAAGCAGAAAGAATAGTTAGTACTTCGATCCCGAGAAAGATCAGCCCAGATAAGGATTAGGAACAGAGTCAATGTGACTGAGTTGAGAGGGTCAGGACAGGAGATGGAAGATCACATCAAGTGTCCATGGTTAAAGTGTTCCTGATACCACCCCAGCCGTCCCCAACTGCTAGTGCCTTTTCTTCTATTGCTCTCACAGAACCCTGCACCTTACCAACCTCAGTGGCAGAATGACTTTTTGGTCCTAGGAGATAGCGTTCTGCAGGTCCTGCAATTGCCTTCAATTATATTCTCAGCTCTTAAGTACTATTTTGTATTTCAGCTCTTGCTGCATTAGCCACATCCTTCATTTATTGAACATTTATAAGTAACCATCATTTTCTGCAAGGTACCATTCTGAATCATGCAGAGAAGCAAGACTGCTGCAGATTTTTTTTTTATCCTTAAGGATAACTGCAATTCGTGTTTTCTTCAGTGAGATATTGTGTAAAGAAAGTTTTTCTTAGTTTCACATAGATGATGCACAAAAGAAAAAACTGACATGGAAGTTGAGAAAAGGATTATCCTCTTCCACTGACTTTCAAGATGGTTCCTGGGAGAAGTGGAAACTCAGAAGGGGACTCTAGGAGTCCTGAGGGGCAGAAATGGCCTTTCTAAGCCCTAAGTTTATGTATGCAGTCTTTGTAGAGGAATGGTCAAGCACCCTGAGTAGACTGTGCAATTCTGGAAGTCTGTAAAATATCTCATATTTTGTTCCCCCAACTATGAACTGACACTATCTCACACACAATATCCCTTTGCATTGTTCCTTCTCTTGTCCAGGTCCCAGTCTTACATTAATTCACTTGAGAGCAATCAAAATGCTATGTAAAATATAGCTCATTATGTCACCGCTCCCCCAGGATTAAGATCTCTTGGTTCCTCTTTACACTTCAAAGAAAAGCTGGAATTCTTATCCTGCTTTTCAAACCTTCCATGACCTAGTCTATCTGGTTGCTAGTGTATATTAGTTTTTTCACCCATCATGCTTCAACCAAACTGGACTTTTTTATTTCCATAAACTGACTGAACTTTAGGGAAACTCAGGGCCCATCTACTAACCATTTCATTTTCTTTTACCAAGAATGTTCTTTCCCTTAAAATTTTAAGGCCAGATACTTTTGTCCTTCAGATTTCCACTTCCTAGTATTTTTCTTTCAAGTGATAAGAACCAGTCACCCAGTGACTTCTAGCCTATATCTCATTTTAGTTCTCTGCATGAAGGTTTTAACAATTTGATATGTGTTCTTGTTATTTTTAGATTCACACCTTGTGATAGAGACTATATCAGCAAAAAAAAAGTTGATATTGATACTTACTCCAGTATTCTTGCTTGGAGAATCCCCATGAACAGAGGACCCTGGTGGGCTACAGTCCATGGGGTTGCCAGTTGTTGACCATGACTGAGTAACTATCACTTATTCAATTTCCTTTTTGGTTGGGACAGTGTCTACCATAGAGTGTATCCACAAGATAGCCAAATCAGTGTGAAATATCTGAATGAGTTGCAGGGTGCATGGTTGTTAAAAGGTAAGAAATAGATGAGCATTGGTATAAAGCTGAACATTTATAAAACATTTATAAAGTTCTACATGGAATGAACAAAATTACCATAAATGACTGAAGTATGGAAAACTAAGGAAGGGAACAATTAATGTGGGTTTATGGAGGATCATGGCTAATAGATCCATTTCAGGTTACGATGAATGTGACATGTTTCTGTTGGCCTTAATCTCTCTTAGTGCTGATTTCAAGTAGTTTGCTAAATCCTGTGGGCTGGGAAGTGAGGGAAAATCTTTGTGAAGGAAGATTTCAGGCTGATTCTCCAGAGCAGTGATTCTGACATTATCCTTAAACCAATGAGAATAGATGTCCTGAGTATGGTAATATCTTCACATACCTCCATTGAGAATTTAAGAGGCCAAATCGACAGGGCAGTTAGGAAAATGAGTAAAATTGTTTTTCCTTATGGTAAATTACTGTCCACGAGTTTCTTGATATGTTTTAAAACCCATTGCACGTTTCTAATTAGAGAGGAATATTTTCTAACTGTGCAATATTTGCCTGCCAGTATTACATTTGAAGTGTGGATCTTCTGAGATATTGAAATCACTAGGAGAAAAAGTGATAAAGTTATTAAGCCTGTTTCAGGTAAGCCAAAATCTGCTCTAAATCTGAAGCCTTTTTTTCCTCAATAATTTCTACATGGGCTTTATTCAAAGGGGATTTATATGTATGTCCAAGCAATTTGTTAGATTTGAAATGTTCACGAACTTTCATAAGCGATCTAAGCTTGAACTTTTATTTGTAGTTCAGCTTTGCTAGAGGAAAGGCAGCTCTCTTTCTCAGAAATAATAAAAAGAACAGAGATGAAAGAAGGACCTGTGACTAATTTCTTCACTGAAATGTGGAATGAGGTTTAGAGAAGGAAAGATAACTTTTTGACAAGGGCTGGCTTTGGGGATTTGTCAGTCACCGTGTCTGAAGGACATGGTAAGTTCAGACATGGTTTGGTTAATAATTAACTGGGTGATAATCAAAGATGGTTGCCCCTCCACTATGAGAGAGTAAAAAAATTAGAATCTGAAATATAATTCTATCCATGATTGTGTCCGTGATATGCAAACATTCCAATTAGTATAAATGTGAAAGCTATACTAATAAGACTCAGTATAGGAAACAGGTAGTTTGATTGGCTATTGATAGATTTGTAACCTTACAGGTACAGACAAAGAAACTAGAGAAAAGCAAGTTTATGGTTTAGGTCAGTATTGGAGCATAGGGAATGCTGTGATTGATTGTCTTGGAATTCAAGAATATCCCCGAGGTTCATAAGAACAGAAAGTCATGAAGAAAACAAACCATATTGACCAAGTTCTTAAGTATCAACTCTAATTCTCCACTTTTATAAATTACTGTCACTGTAAACTGGAATATACTTCATGAAAGTTCAGTTCAGTTCAGTCGCTCAGTCGTGTCTAACTCTTTGCGACCCCATGAGCTGTAGCACTCCAGACCTTCCTGTCCAACATCAACTTCTGGAGCACACCTAAACTCATGTCCACGGAGTCAGTGATACCATACAACCATCTCATCCTCTGTTGTCCCCTTATCCTCCTGCCCTCAAACTTTCCCAGCATCAGGGTGTTTTCCAGTGAGTCAGTTCTCTGCATCAGGTGGCCAAAGTATTGGAGTTTCAGCTTCAACATCAGACCTTCCAATGTACACCCAAGACTGATCTCCTTTATGATGAACTGGTTTGAACTCCTTGCAGTCCAAGGGACTCTCAAGAGTCTTCTTCAACACCACAGTTCAAAAGCATCATTCTTTGGCACTCAGCTTTCTTTATAGCCCAACTCTCACATCCATACATGACTACTGGAAAAACCATAGCCTTGACTAGATGGACCTTTGTCGACAAAGTAATGTCTCTGCTTTTTAATTTGCTGTTTATGTTGATCATAACCTTCCTTCTAAGGAATGTCTTTAAATTTCATGGCTGTAGTCACCATCTGCAGTGAGTTTGGAGTCCCCCAAAATAAAGTATCTCACTGTTTCAACTGTTTCCCCAACTATTTGCCATGAAGTAATGGGACCAGATGCAATGATCTGGTTTTCAAGCCAACTTTTTCACTATCTTCTTTCACTTTCATCAAGAGGTTCTTTAGGTCCTCTTCACTTTCTGCCATAAGGGTGGTGTCATCTGCATATCTGAGGTCATTGATATTTCTCCTGGCAAGCTTGATTCCAGCTTATGCTTCCTCCAGCCCAGCAAATCTCATAATGTACTCTGCATATGAGTTAAATAAGCAGGGTGACAATATACAGCCCTGACGTACTCCTTTTCCTATCTGGAACCAGTCAGTTGTTCCATGTCCAGTTCTAACTGTTGCTTCCCGACCTGCATACAGATTTCTCAAGAAGCAGGTCAGGTGGTCTAGTATTCCCATCTCTTGAAGAATTTTCCACAGTTTATTGTGATCCACACAGTACAAGGCTTTGGCATAGTCAATAAAGCAGAAATAGATGTTTTTCTGGAACTCTCTTTCGTTTTTGATGATCCAGCGGATGTTGGCAATTTGATCTCTAGTTCCTCTGCCCTTTCTAAAACCAGCTGAAACATCTGGAAGTTCATGGTTCATGTATTGCTGAAGCCTGGCTTGGAGAATTTTGAGCATTACTTTACTAGCATGTGAGATGAGTGCAATTGTGTGGTAGTTTGAGCATTCTTTGGCATTTCCTTTCTTTGAAATTGGAATGAAAACTGACCTTTTGCAGTCCTGTGGCCACTGCTGAGTTTTCCAAATTTGCTGACATATTGAGTGTAGCACTTTCACAGCATCATCTTTTAGGATTTGATATAGCTCAACTGGAATTCCATCACCTCCACTAGCTTTGTTCGTTGTGATGCTTCCTCAGGCCCACTTGACTTCATATTCCAGGATGTCTGGTTGTAGATAGTACTCACACCATCGTGGATCTTAAAGATCTTTTTTGTACAGTTCTTCTGTGTATTCTTGCCACCTCTTCTTAATATCTTCTGCTTATTGAAGGTTAGGATTGGCAATAGGTGCTAAAACTTAAAAAAAAAATACATAGTTCCTTTGGATACAGCAATTCCATCTTTTAGAATATACTTTTGATTTCAGTAATTATTAAAAATAATGCAAAATCTAAGAGTTAGTTGAATTTAATTAGAGAGAAAGAGCTTCAACTGAAATTATCATTGAATAAAACAAAAGTGACATTAACCTCATGTGCCTCTGACTGTAAGTATCCATATCATATAACTGAGGGAAATACTTTCTTTACTGCTTACCTTTATGTTATCTTGATTGCAAAAGCAAGAGTTCTAACATTAGGAAGTAAAATATTATAGTTGGCTTCTGTTATGAATAACAGTTGTCTTTGTTTTCTTTTTTTTTTGTCTTTGTTTTCTTATAGTTACAGGCATTTATAAACAAAATTGTTATTTAGTTTTATTTCCAAGTTTCCCAAGATAGCATGATCATAAATTTGAAGAAATTTTCTATCAGGTTTATTAAAATATAGCATGGGAAAAATAGGAGGGTTAAAAATGAAAGGAATGAGAATGAATTTCTGCTTATCCACAGGGAAGTTTATTAAAAATGGATAATTGAAACTATTGCTCAGAGTAATCTTGAAGATTAAACATGGTATTATATAAAATGGTTCCAGTAATATGAGTTAAAAGGCACTTGAAATGAGGAAAGCATTATTGATTTTTGAGAGGTCAGCTGTTAAATGGATGTATGATAGAGCTGAAAAGTAATGCAGAGTCACCTTAAAGAGATTAAGCATCTTCCAGGTCAGCAAAACCTTCTTGTAATATGATTTAATATATTGTGAAAGCCAAGGTTTTAACACATGTACTGTATCTAATGTAAGGTTTCTCTCATTTAAGTAATGGATTAAGACTTTTTGAAAACTTAAATAGCCAAAACAAGAAAGACAATCAAAGTGTATCCAAGCATGAATTTAAATACATTGTTAAAATACTTAAATCTAGATTTGATGTAAACCAGTTATGATTATAGTTTCTTTAAAACAAACAAAACTACTTCAAACTAAGCAGTCAAATATGAAACAAAGCAAAAAGATAAAAAGAAATAGGTTTGTAAACACTATTTGAACAACTATATTTGATCTATTTAACATGGCATGGAGTTAGCCTTTCCACACTCCTTTCCTCCAAGAATAACTATTAGGATTCAATATACAGCAGTTTAGACTTCTATATATGTTTTCTTAGAGAATAAGAATAGACAGTTCAGGGCCATCCTAACATGTGCTCTGTTTGTGATCACTGAAAAACTGTTCTACACTAATATCTTATGTTTATTTCAAGAGTCTACTTATTCCATAAAGATATTACACCAGTCCCAACTACAATCTGGCTTCTCTAATGGCTCAGCAGTAAAGAATCTGCCTGCAATGCAGTAGACACAAGAGACATGGGTTCAATGCCTGGGTCAGGAAGATCCCCTGGATAAGCAAATGGTGACCTCCTCCTATAGGCTTCACTGGGAAATCCCTTGGACAAAGGAGCCCATGGGTCATAAGAGTTGGAAATATTGACTGACCCACCACCACCACCCAACTAAAATAATCCCAACTACCTTTTTGTATTTTTTTTTACTTTGTAACACTCTTATAATATGGTTTTAAACCCAGAGAGAGGGATTCGGGAGGGAGGAGGGAGGGGGGTTCTGGAAGGGGGACATATGTATACCCATGGCAGATTCATGTCAATGTATGGCAAAACCAACACAATAATGTAAAGAAAATTTTAAAAAAATTAATTAATAATAAAAAAAGATGTAAACTATATTCACCCTTGGAATATTCACCAGTAATTTCAGCCTCATATTAAACTCAATCCAACACGATAATGTAAAGAAAATAAATAAATAAATAAACTCAATCTTAAAATCAGTCTGTCAGATATGTGAAAAAGTAGAGATATATAGTATTACTTAAATTGTCAATTAGCTTTCAACAACTGTAAAGCATATATTACACATTTTAAAATAAGTACTGCAAATTAATAAAATGTTGGTTGTGATCAAAGTTAGCTTTAAATTTTGATAGTTTACTATCTGTGTTAATGTACATATTACAGTTATCCTCTTTAAAATGTAGTCATTTCACCTGCAAAATAGGAATAGTGAGAATATATTAACACTATCATTTGATGACTTAAGAGAAGATGGAAGATAATGAGAAAATGGTTTTTCCAGAAGTCATGTATGAATGTGAGAGCTGGACTATAAAAAGAGCTGAGTGCCCAAGAATTGATGCTTTTGAACTGTAGTGTTGGAGAAGACTCTTGAGAGTCTCTTGGACGGTAAGGAGATCCAACCAGTCCATCTTAAAGGAAATCAGTCCTGAATATTCAAAGGAAAGACTGATGTTGAAGCTGGAACTCCAATACTTTGGCCTCCTGATGTGAAGACCTGACTCACTGGAAAAGACCCTGATGCTGGGAAAGATTGATGGCGGGAGGAGAAGGGGATGACAGAGGATGAGATGGTTGGATGGCATCACCGACTCAATGGACATGAGTTTTGAGTAAACTCTGGGAGTTGTTGTTGGACAGGGAGGTCTGGTGTGCTGCAGTCCATGGTGTCACAAAAAGTCAGACATGACTGAATGATTGAACTGAACTGAACTGAATGAGAAAATGAGAAAAAACAGGCCATTGTTTATTATCTAATACTCATATTGAAATATTGTATTTTAATTTTCTTTAAATATTTTAATAATAACAACATATTTTGAACTTAAAATATGCTGACCACATGTAGATTTTGCTTTTATTTTCATTTTAAAATCTCATATAGCAAAATATTAAAATTTATGAAAAGAAAGCCATATGATTATATAGTACAAAAAGAGACAATTTTAAAAGACAAATTCAAGTATAATGAGCACATAGATTCAACAAGTATAAGTATATACTTTTGAAATTTGAAAAGCTTGAAAGGGTCCTTTATTTTGATAGAAAAAAAAGACTTTATTACTTTAGCTTTATTCTTACAGCTTTAAGATATGTTTGATTTAGAGATTATATTGATAATTTTGAAAAATTTAAAAAAAATTGTCTAAAATGCTTAGATACGAGCCTTTAAGATATGTTTGATTTTGAGATTATATGAATCATCTTGGAAAATTAAAAAATATTATCTAAAACACTTAGACACCAGCCTTTTCTTAATGACCAAGTTGAGTATATATTAATCAGTTAATTATATATCAGTTATAATTTAGAATGGCATCACATCATTTTGCAAATCCAATTTGCAAAGGAATTGCAAATTCAGCTCAGTATTATTTGCATATTCTTCATAATATGACTTCGAATTTTCTATACTAGGACAACCCAAGCTATTGCTTTACATGTGAAGAATAATCTTATAATTATGATCCCTAATTTTAAATGCCTGATTATAAGTTGAGGCTTCCCTGATGGCTCAGCAGATAAAGAATCCAGCTGCAATGCAGGAGACACTAGAGACTTAGGTTTGATCCCTGGGTCAGGAAGGTTCCCAGGAAGAAATGGCAGCCCACTCCAGTATTGTTGCCTAGAGAATCCAATGGATGGAGGAGCCTGGCCAGCTAAAGTTCATAAGGTTATAAAGATTTGGACATGACTGAGCAACTAATCATAAGCACATAAGCTGGAAAATCTTCAGTTTTCTTTATTTTATTTAGAAGTTAAGAAGCACAACTAAGTTATCCTAGCATAAGGAAGTAGGCAATTTAAAAATGATAGTTTTGAATGTATTGGAACAAAATGGAATAAAAATAAAGCCATATTAATGTTTATTTGCTTTCTGAATCTTTGTAAAATGTTTTCTTTCCAAGGGCAAACATCAGTCGTGACAAGAGATAGTCTCCTACACAAAGATATAGTAGTCCCACTGCAGTTTTAGTGTTGGGAAAGATTGAAGGCAGGAGGAGAAGGGGATGACAGAGGAAAAGATGGTTGGATGGACATGCGTTTGAGAGGCTCTGGGAGTTGGTGATGGACAGGGAAGCTTGGTGTGCTGAAGTCCATGGGGCCACAAAGAATTGGACACTACTGAACGACTGAATTGAACTGCACCTTTTAGTGATCTGAATACATCTGGGGCATAAAGTTCAGGGAGGAGTGATACTCATCAATATGGATTTAATATACAGCTTCTTATTTGAAAAGATAGGAATTTAAATTACCACTTTTGGTAAATGGAGAATTAAGGCTAGAGAAGGGAAGGAAGGTTGGTAATTCAGATCTGATCATACTATTTCCTAACACTTGGAATCTTGTGATCTAGGAGATTACATGGTGCCCTTCTGATGAGAAGTTTTCATTCTGTGTATCCACAGTGAACCAGTCAAGACTTCTCAGGGCTGTGTTGCAGGGCTGGGCTTGTTCCATCTCATCTTTCTTTCAAAATCTCCCTTAGTCCAATTTCTTCTTTCTTTTATTATCCACTAGTATTTCTTACCCCAAATCTGTTGTACATCTACTAAGATTTTAGCCTCTGCTTACCAGGGAAATAACACTGATACAAAAAAAGAAAGAAAAAAGTCCCTCAGTAAATAATTATTGAGTGGAGAAATGAATGGATGAATTACTTGGGCTTTAGCTTCACAGTACTGACTTCATCTGAAACACTCTTTAACTCAATGTTACTTTGGCCACGGGATGCAAACAGCTGACTCACTGGAAAAGATCCTGATGCTGGGAAAGATTGAGGCCAAGAGGAGAAGGGAGAACAGAGGATGGGATGATTGGATCATATCACTGACTCAATGGACAGGAGTTTGAGCAAACACCCAGAGACAGTGAAGGACAGGGAAACTTGGCATGCAGCAGTCCATGGTCACAAAAAATTGGCTGCAGCTTAAGGAGTGAACAACAACGTTACAAAATTGCTATTCTGTTAGAACCATATTTCAGTTTATTTACTCAAGCAGTTAGATTGTCTCTTCTTTTCTATGTATTTACTTATTTATTTTTCATTATTATGTTGATTTTGCCAAACATTGACATGAATATGCCAAGGGTATTCATGTGTTCCCCTTCCAGAACCTCTATTTTAGTTTATTTATTCAAGTAGTTAGATTGTCTCTTCTGAGTCAAAGTAAGGTACCACATTCCATTACTTTTGAACAGATATTCCAGTGCACAGAATTATATGGAGACTAGTTAAATAGGGTGCACAACAATTCAGGAGCAAATTACAGTACTAAAAGGATTCTTCCCATTACTATAAATATATAATCATTATTCTACTTTTCTTTCAAGTTGATTGACTCTCCTGAGGTTAGTAAGAGAAATTTACATATTTGTCTTTTATGTTAATCTCTGAAGGTAAACTCTACAAAGGCTATTAGGAAATGAAAAAAATCTCCTGATTAATTGTTTCTGATGTTGAACAATTAGCAGAAACCAATCATTTGCATTTTAATAACATTGTAACCATCTGTTAAATGAATGCATTAATCTTGATTAGCTTGGTTCCAGACACTTGCAGTTGGGGTTTACTAATGTGTTCACTGATAAAGGGATTTTTTTAAAGTCATGTATAGCTTTAATTTCCACAGTGAAAAGTAACTGAAGAGAGTAATTTAATGCAAACTTAACTAACACGCTCATGGTGCATACACACACAAAAAAAAAAACCAGAAAATATTGTGAAGAAACAAGGAATTTGGATATAAATAAGCCAATTCAAACTAGAAAAATCAATGATTTTATTTTTATATTTTATGTTACATAGACCTGAATATAAATCAACAGGTAATGTTTGGCCAGATACTATTGACATGATAATTTTTTTCAACTAAAAATATGAAATATACACTTCTAGCCAAAATATTGCCCAAAAGAACTGTGAGAAGTAAAGTAAAATCATTCAATTAGTGGCAAATTTCTGTACTACATTAAAAGGAAGATTAAAGGAGACATTTAATAAGGTCACTTCCTGCAGATTTCATTCTTTTCAATCAGTCTTCTTGTGGTTTTAACAGTCTTCATTTTCTTTTGCAATTCTAGCAAGATGAGCTACCATTGGCCTCTGTATCATATTTAATCACTAGAGATACACATTCTTATAGCTGTGTATAAGTTACTTTTTTTTAATTTAAAGTCTTTCCTTCTGTTTCCAAATAATAACAACAAAATCATCCCATCAATAACATCACATGAAGTAGTGAACATGTGGAATAACCTCAAGAGTTGGATATGTTATGCCCAGGTCGTGATCTCCACAAATCACCAGGAGGCCATACACTGATGCAAACGCAAGAGGGAATTTATTGCAGACCCAGGTCTGGACAGAACACACAGACCGACACAGAGGAGTGAGGGCAGTGACCCGAGCCCCACGGGACAAGGCTTTTAAAAGGAGAAGACAAAGGGAAATTGGCTACAGGTTGGGTGACATATTGCTCTGTGATTGGTCAGGACAGGAGAGGAGGTCAGGGGCTTTACAGGCGCTAGCCCCTGATAGGTATATCTTTGGTACACTATGATTGGTCGTGTCTAGGGTGGTGACCTGGGGGTGGGGGAACTTGGAAGGCTCTACAGATACAAGTGAGGATTCTTAAAGCTCCTTACTTCTAGTGAAAATGTTACTTACCGTCCTAACTATTACATTAAGGAAGGGGAAAAAAATTAAGGTGTTTAAAGGTCAAAATCAAAGGAATAAAACACTTTCTGTTGGCAGATGGCATTATTGTTTATGGATAAAATTTAAGAATCCTAAAAAATAAGCACTAGAATTAACAACAGATATTTTTTAAATCAATGTCAGTGGCTATGAAGTTAATATACGACTAGAAATAGGTCCATTTTTGTATTGTCAGAGTAATGTTTAGGGGGAAAAAAAAAACCTATGTAATACTATGTGGGAAAGAAAGTATTTTCAGGGAATGGTGCTCAAACATTATGGCTATTCATGTTAAAACTCAGGATCTTTTCCTTACACTATAAGCAAAAATGAGCTCCAAAATGTATTGATATGACTACAAAAGCTAAACCCATAAAGATTTTAGAAGCAAACAGGAGAATATCTTCCACATATGAGAGGGGGAAATAATTTTTAAACAAAATCAATAACTTTAAATTAAAATGTCCAGCAATAGAGGAATGGATAAAGAAGATGTGATACATATATGCAATGAATATTATCCATAAAACAGAACAAAATACTGCTATTTTCTGTGACATGGATAGACCTAGAAAAAGATAAAGATCATATGATACTGCTTATACATGGAATTTAAAAAAAAGGTACAAACGAACCTATATACAAAACAGACATAGAATCACAGCTGTAGACAATAAAATTACCATTACTCGGGAGAAAAGGATGAAAACGGTTAAATTGGGAAATTGAGATTGACGTATACACACTTCTATGTATAAAATAGATAACTAAAAAGGGCCACTATATAGCAGAGGGGACTCTACTCAGTACTCTGTAATGACTTATATAGGAATGGAATATGGAAAGAAGTGGATTTACATATATGTTGACTGATTCACTCTGCTGTACAGCAGAAACTAATACAACGTTGTAAATCAACTATACTTCAGTGAAAATTAATTAAAAGTAAAAATCAATAATTTAAATTTATCAACATCATAACTACTTATCAAGCTACAATCCTAAAAAATTAATAAGCGAGTCACAGACTAGAAGAAAATTTTAAGCAAAGAATGTGAAAACTGCTGCATTTTTGATATATAAAGAACTTTGCAGTTCAATAATAAAAAGCAACAAATTCGATAAAAATGTGCAGGCATCTAGGGACTTCCTAGGTGGTGTAGTTGGTAAAGAATCTGCCTGCCAACTCAGGAGACTCAAGAGATGCAGTTTCAATTCCTGGGTCAGGAAGATACTCTGGAGGAGAAAACAGCAACCCCCTCCAGTATTCTCACCTGGAGAATCCCATGGACAGAGGAGCCTGGCAGGCTGCAGTCCAAGGGGTCGTAAAGAGTTGGACATGACTGAGTAACTGAATATGTACGCAAGCATCTAAGCAGACAATTCGTAAGAAAATCTTTATAATAGCCAAAAGAACAGGAAAAATACCCTCAATATCATCAGTTATCAAGGATGTGCATAGTTTCATACTAATATATCCCCACTACAGCATCTAAAATAAAAACAGGAAACATCAAATGTTGGTGAAACTGTAGAACACCCAGGACACTTACACGTTGTTGGCAGGAATATAAAATGGAAAAATGTCTGGAAACTTCTCATAAAACTAACTATACACCTTCCCAGCAATTTTACTTCACAAAATTAGCAAAGATAAATAAAAATGAGTTCACAAAATTACTTGCACAGGAATGATCATTGCAAGTTTTATTCATGATAGCCAAAAGCTGGAAACACGTTAAAAGTTCTGTCAATAAGAAAATGACTGAATATATTATAGTCTTAAAATGTAATGTTACTCTGCAAGATGAACATAGAATGTACTATTGATCTCTGGAAAAACTTGAATAATTCAGAATATCTTACTGAGCGAAAGCAAACTGACACAAAAAGCATAAACTGTTTGATTCCATTTATATTATGCAATATGTAATATAGTTACAAAAAGTTACATTTATATGAATTCTAGGATAGACATAACTAATTCTAGTGCAAAAATAATCAAAGGAGTAATTGTTTCTTGGGAATGATGTGGGGATTGACTGGAAATAACATGACGGAATTCTGAGGGAGTAGGAATATTTTATACATCATTAAAAGTTGGATTTCCATTAGTGTATACATTTTTCGAATCAGAAAGAATGTAGACTTTTGAAGTAAGTATTTCATTTGTATAAAGCTTTTATAAAAAGTAAGAACTACTGAAGCAAACATTAAATTATTGTTAATGATTAGTGTACTGAAATATTTAGAGAAGGATTTAATATTTTCAGTTAATTGTGAAGTAAATTTACACAAAATTGATGAAAGTATAAATTGGTAGATAGATAAATGGGTAGACATGAATTAAAAACATAGATAGACTATTTCTTTGAGCAACTAAAAGGTGATAATACAGGAGTTCACTAGAAATTTTCTTAAATGTTGGTTTGAAAATGTTTTTATATAGTATTGGAGAAGAGCATTGTAAACTGCTTATACAGGTAGTCCTCACTTGGCACAGTTCTGATGTACATAGAATTCAGCCTCCCTGATTTACTTAACTAACACCAATCTCTCAGCAATACAATTTGAATTCAGTTGTTATAGTATACAAACTGAGTAACTGCATAAAAGACCAACGTCACTGCCAGGTCTTTAATTTGCAAATTGCTATGTAAATAACAGATGTACATGAAGACAATCATCATGTTTTTTAGCGACTGGTCGTCTGATGCACCTTAGTGCATTTTGTTTAGTTCGTATTCAGACAGCAAGGTGTACAGTTACGTTGCCTTTTTGTCTTTCAGTGATAAATCCATGTGACATTCAAAAAAATAAATAATTGAAAAAGGAAATTGTCCAACAAAGATGAAAGTGCAGCAAAGAAATATAGTGTGATAACATTGGAGATAAAATTCTAAGAGGATGAAATAGAGTTATAGAATAGCTGACTGTGGGAATGTTAGCATGACATGCTTGAGAGAATCTAGGTCTGTACCCAGAGAACTTGTAAGAAAATGTTATTGAAATAATGTACAAGAAAAGTTATTGTAAGCAAAAGGATGAAGATGTCCCATGAGGAGTGAGTCACAAAAAAACATTACATGAAGGGTGTGCTAAGCAGTATTTCACAAACATTTAAAGCACAAAGGAGAAAATATGTGAAGTAATCCAAACAGTGCAAGTATTAATATGATCAGGAACTCTTCAAACTATTTTTGATACATTTTTAAAACATGAAACAGCTTAATTCTCAATGTTTCTAATGTTTTATATTTATAGTACAGATTCTAATCATACCTTTTTCTATTTTTTCATTTCTCTAAACATTTGGATGCAGCAGAAAAATATATTTTAATGTTTTGACAAACATGCTCAAAAATCACAGAACAATTGGGTTTTTCCCATTGGTTATTAAGATTGCCTTTTGCGGTAGCAATTTTTATAGTCTAGTAGTTCTGTGCAGAGCAAGGACAGCAATATTAAAAAAATAGACTTCAGTATCACTGTCTATGAAAGAAAATGAGAGTGAATGGTTTCTTGTGTCCAATGTCTACAATTAAGGAGAATTTAGATCAAATTTCTTTCTAGTAAAATTCTATTATATTTCAAAAGGAAGCGAAAGAACATTTTTACAATAGAATGAATCCCATATGTAAAATCATTGAGGTGGGGAAGGAGTAAAGAATACCAAATGATGATAAACTCATTTCCTTTCTGTAAGAACCTTAAAACTCAGTTGAGATGTCACCTAGATCATGAAGCCTTCCTAGACTCCTTTCCTTTCCCAGACAGCGGGTGGCTCTATTCTGTCTGTACCTAATACACATCTCAGGAAAGTAAAATAAATCATTTTAGATAACATATATAGAGAGTGCTGGGCCTGGAATTGGATCTGAGCAAGTATTTTGATATAGTATTAAAAAAATAAAAAAGGAAAGAGAGAAAATGGACATTGTAATACTAAGACCTTATCAATTATTTTATCATAATACTAAGAATGAGAAAATAGTTTTAATATCAAACCATGCTTTAAAATTCAAGGAAAAGAGATATTTGTAAAGAAATGGAATATTTTACATAAAGTCTACCTTACCATTGTGGTGTGAATTTTTAAAATATTTTCTCTACTTTTGGTATGTTTATTTTGAAAATATATAAAATAAAGTGTACACAATTAAACTATCACAACTTCATGAAATATTGCTTTTTGAAATAAGATGTAATCATTCATTTTAAGTTATCTCTTGAACTCTTAATAACATAAGCACTCATGTATTTATTGTTGTCAGCATCTTTGTGGTCTGGTTTAAATATTCAATTCTGATGGCATTATTTTAGCTAGAAGACTTTAAAAGTAGTAGCATTGAAACATGTTAATTATCATATGTGAAATCAATCACCAGCCCAGGGCTGATGCTTGGGGCTGGTGCACCGAGATGACCCAGGGGGAGGGAATTGGGAAAGAGGAGGGAGGGAGGTTCTGGAGGGGGAGCATATGTAAACCCATGGCGGTGTCATATCAATGTATGGCAAAACCAACACAATAAAGTAAAGAAAATAAATAAATAAATAAATATAATTTTTAAAAAAGTAGTAGCTGATTGTGTTTTTACTCATTATGAGTAATGGGTATATATAACTTACTCTTAAATTACAATATAATATTTTATCACATAAAATGTATATGATATAAAATATGAATCTTAACTATTTTTAAGTATGCAATTCAATGGCATTAATTACATTTGTAATGTTGTACAAACATCACATCTATTTTCATAACTTCTTCACCACCCTAAACAGAAATTTTGTACCTATTAAACTATGACTTCTCATTACTTCAGGTCCAGATCATGGTAACTTGGTTCACTCTCTGTCTTTATAAATTTTTCTATTCTAGATATTTTTTATAAGTGAAACCATGCAATATTTGCCCATTGTGAATATCTTTTTCACTTAGCATAATATTTTAAGATTCATCCACATTGTAGCATATGTCAGAACTTTGTTCTTTCTTATGTCTCAATAATAAGAGTTTGTGAGGAATTTAAACAAATCATATGAACTAAAAATAGACATTTTTCATAGTGTATAATAAAATAATACATTTTGCTTGTTATAAATTTACTACCTTTATTTCTGTCTGAGGGTTGTGAAAATTGCTATTTTTACTGATATTCTCTCTTATTTGTATTTCATTAAGGATTCTTTTGAATACCTAGTCAGCATATTAAAAAACAGAGACATTACTTTGCCAACAAAGGTTCATCTAGTCAAAGCTATGGTTTCTCTATTAGTCATGTATGGATGTGAGAGTTGCACCATAAAGAAAGCTGGGTCCCATGGACTGCAGCATGCCAGGCCTCCCTACCCATCACTGACTTCCGGAGCTTGCTCAAACTCATGTCCATTGAGACAGTGATACCATTCATCCTCTGTCATCCCCTTTTCCTCCTGCCTTCAATCTTTCCCACGATCAGGGTCTTTTCAAATGAGTCAGCTCTTCGCATCAGGTGGCCAAAGTATTGGAGTTTCAGCTTCAACATCAGTCCTTCCAATGACTATTCAGGACTGATTTCCTTTAGGATTGACTGATTTGATTTTCTTGCAGTCCAAGTGACCCTCAGGAGTCTTTCTTTCTCCAACATCACAATTCAAAGTATCAAGTTTTTGACACTCAGCCTTCTTTATGGTCCAAATCTCACACCTGTGCATGACTCCTGGAAAAAAATCATAGCTTTGACAAGATGGACCTTTGTCAGCAAGGTAATGTCTCTGCTTTTTAATATGCTGTGTAGGTTGGTCATAGATTTTCTTCCAAGGAGCAAACATCTTTTAATTTCATGGTTGCAGTCACCCTCTGCAGTGATTTTGGAGCCCAAGTAAATAAAGTCTGCTTCAGTTTGAATTGTTTCCTCCTCTGTTTGCAATGAAGTTGATGGTACCTTATGCCTATGATCTTAGTTTTTAGAATGTTGAGTTTTAAGCCAACTTTCCCCCTCTCCTCTTTAACCTTCATCAAGAGGCTTTTTAGCTTCTCTTCACTTTCTGCCTCCTGAGAAACTGTATGTAGTTCAAGAAGCAACAGTTAGAACTGGACATGGAATAGCAGACTGGTTCCCAATTGGGAAAGGAGTACATCAAGTCTGTATATTGTCACCCTGCTAATTTGACATCATGCAAAATGCCAGATTGGATGAAGGACAAGCTGGAATCAAGATTTTCTGGAGAAATATCAGTAACCTCAGATATGCAGCTGACACCATCTCTATGGCAGTTGAGACACAGCACCTCCTTTTGTGAATATATCAATTGCTCTCTCCAAATCTCTGGCATGACTTTGTATCATTCCAACTTATACTTCACAATGAAAATATCAATTTGGTATTGAGAAGACATTCAATACATTTTTAGAGAATGGGTCAGTGAAAATGTCCATGGCAAAATCCAGGGAAATTCTCGTATTATATAGTGGATTGTTTACTTCTCTTACAATGACATTGCAAAATTCTTATCCATAAACAGAAATGAACTTAATCTTAGGAAGTTTTTAGTGAAAAATGAAGCCATCCCAAGTTATGAAACATATTCATTATGCTTGGTTCCCAAAAGTGGTTCCCTGGTGGTTCAGATGGTAAAGAATCTGCCTGCAATGCAAGAGACCCAGGTTTGATCCCTGGGCCAGGAAGATCCCCTGGAGAAGGGAATGGCTACCCACTCCAGTATCCTTACCTGGAGAATTCCATGGACAGAGGAACCTATTAGGCTAGTTAGTCACAGACACGACTCAGGGACTAACACTGAGCAGTTTAAGAATCCCCTACTTCTCCACTCTTGTGGCAGATATGAACACTGATATCTAGTGCCTGGGTTTTTCTCCTTACCAAATCAATTTCTGGAAGTCTGACCTTGTAAAAATCATGCATTTCTGTCATTTTGTTTATTAGTGAAATACTAAGAATAATTAGGGAGGGAGGTTGGAGGGGGGTTCAAGAAGGGGAGACAAATGTACATCCATGGCTGATTCATGTCTATGTATGGCAAAAACCACAACAATATTGTAAAGTAATTTGCCTCCAATTAAAATAAATCAATGAATTTAAAAAAATAATAACATCTCTGCTTTATTGAGATTTAAATGAAATACCAATATTTCATTTATTTATTTGAAATGCAGACATTCCTCATACATTTTAGATCTTAGATATTTAGTGTCTTGAGACATTGCCCATACCTGCTCTGCCTGTTGTCTTTCTGTTCCTTTCCACAATACTTTATATTTTCTTGCTAACACTTACTCTTCATACATCATATAGAAGCATTCTTGAATTATTTAGAGTGCTACTCTTCTGGAAGAGGAGTGTGTTTATATCCATGTATTCACAAATATCTTTTCATGTATCCAGAAAATATTCTTACATTTTGAACATACAAAGAACCTATATGTTTGATGATTTATTTATAGTTTTTCACATAGAAAGAAAAGTTTGGTATACAAAAAATATATATAAGCTTATATTTAATTGTATTTATTATCATAAAATATTATTTGCTTGTTTTCTCATATTTGGTGACTTGATCAGATTGGCAGTAGACAATTTCTACATTGCTCCTGAAGCATCTGATATCAATGTGACTAATTTCTTATTAGAGTATCAGCTCTCTGGAATCTTTTAATCATTTTCTTCTGGTTTTCAGAAATTTTTAAGTATTTCTTAAGAGTAGTTGTGTATTTTCTTATATATCTTCTTTGGCACTTGTTTTTTAATCCTTTAAATTTGAGGACTTTTAATCTTTTGTTAGTTTTGGAATTATTCTATGTCATTTATTTCACCAAGTCTCTCTCTCTTTCATTTGTTTATGTCATCTGTTTATTTCCTTAGTGTTGGCATTTCTATCTCTCTATATTACTTACCATTTAAACAAAATATTTTCCCTGAATTTCCTACTTCCTTTTGCCCATGGAAGTGTTTGCTGACTTGATCTCCTGTCTGTCTTCAGCTATTTCATTTTGCTACTTGTGCTCCTATTCTTTAAAAAAATTCAACTATTACATCATAACAATGTATAGTACATATGAACATAGATGTATATGTGATATATTAATTTGTTGTTTCTAACATGCACAAAAAAATAATTTATTATCTCTATTTTATTTATCAATATCTTCAACCGAATTTCCAAGGCTGCTTACTATGTCCAGTTTTACTTCTTTATCTTTTGTGTAGGGATTTCTAACTTATGTCACAGTTCAGTCATTCAGTTGTGTCCGACTCTGTGACTCTGTGAATGGAACATGCCAAGCATTCCTGTCCATCACCAACTCCCAGAGTTTACCCAAACCCATGTCCATCGAGTCTGTGATGCCATCCAACCATGTCATCCTCTGTAGTCCCCTTCTCCTCCTGCCTTAAATCTTTCCCAGCATCAGGGTCTTTTCAAATGAGTCAGCTCTTTGCATGAGGTGGCGAAAGTATTGGAGTTTCAGCTTCAACATCAGTCCTTCCAGTGAACACGCAGGACTGATTTTTAGGATGGACTGGTTGGTTCTCCTTGCAGTCCAAGGGACTCTCAAGAGTCTCCTCCAACACCACAGTTCAAAAGCATCAATTCTTGGGTGCTCAGCTTTCTTTATATCCAACTCTCATATCCATACATGACTACTGGAAAAACCATAGCCTTGACTAGACAGACGTTTGTTGACAAAGTGATGTCTCTGCTTTCTAATATGCTGTCTAGATTGATCATAACTGTCCTTCCAAGGAGTAAGTGTCATTTAATTTCATGGCTTCACTCACCATTTGCAGAGATTTTGGAGCCCATAAAAATTAAGTCAGCCACTGTTTCCCCATCTATCTGCCATGAAGTGGTGGGACCAGATGCCAGAAGTAATGGGACTAGATGCCATGGTCTTAATTTTCTGAATGTTGAACTTTAAGTCAACTTTTTCACTCTCCTCTTTCACTTTCATCAAGAGGCCCTTTGTGAAGAAGGTTCTTCTTCACTTTCTACCATAAGGGTGGTGTCATCTGCATACCTGAGGTTATTCATATTTTTCCCAGCAATCTTGATCCCAGCTTGTGCTTCTTCCACCCCAGCCTTTCTCATGATGTACTCTGAATATTTATGTCACATGGGTAGCTCAAATAAATTATTATGTTTAATAAATTATCTTTATAATGAAAAGTGTTCTTTAAGGTATGTGAAGAACTTATATTTTCCTTTGTCTGAGTATGTGTTTCCCCTCAGTGTATCCTTGAACTTTTCTGAGAATGTGTTTTCTTTTTCTTATGGTTAGGAGTCTAAATGCTTCTATTAGTTTTTCAACCTAGAAGCTCATTAAGTGCATCTGTAAATATATTCAAGAAGTTAATGCTTCATCAGGTAAATTTAGTATTCTAGGAGTAATCTCTGGGCATCAAAATCAGTTCATCAGCAGCATTAGATTTTCAAAGGAACATGAACCCTACTGTGAACTGTGCATGAAAGAGATCTAGGTTGTGCGCTTCTTATGAGAATCATCCAGAAACCATTCCCCATCCTTGCTCAGTCTGTGAAAAAAATTGTCCTCCACAAAACTGGTCCCTACTGCCAAAAAGTTTGGGGACAGCTGTCACAGACCATGTTTTATTGCTAATAAAAGAGATTCCATTGTATGAATATTACACAATTTATCAGCTCTTCTGTTGATCAATATTGGATTGTTTCTCTGTTTCATTGATTACAGACGAAGCTACTTCAACTATCCATGTTAAAGTGTTTGTAAGGAGATATATATATATATATATATGCACCAAATGTGTGTATGTATATATATATATATATATATATATATATGTGCACCAAATCTCCCAAGGCAATAAGCTAAGACAATTGTAAGACCAACCTTGTTTGCTCCCCTCTTCTCAGGGATCATTGTTCTTCATTTCTTGATGGCTAGATCTTAAAAATCATTTTTTCTTATAGTTTTTTGTTGTTGCTTTGTCGAATGGAAGGATAAATCTGTTCCCTTTTACTTTTTGTTTCTGAAATAAAGTTTCCCAAAGTTTCTTTCTTCTGCTTTATAAATGACATGCATTGCCATAAACTCTATTTGCATTACCTTCTGCCACACACACCACATTACAACTGAGCCTCCCACCTTGCACAGGTCAATAGGCAGTGTCCTTGAACTTCAGCTTCCACCTGCTGTAGGGTGTTTTCCTCTTGTCTCAAAGCAGACAGCCTTCCTTGTCATTTGGTAATTTGGTTGGAACACTATTCCAAGATCTGTGGCAAGTTGTTGCCACTGCCTGAAAAGACCTACCAAGAATTTCCATTCTTTTTTAGTGGAGAGAAATTTGAGATATGATCAATAATTTGACTTTTATTTAGAGGAAATTTTTCAGTGATCCCAAATGACTAACTCCCTAAAACTTTATTGACCTCCTACTAAATCTTCTTAGTGTTTATCTTTCAATCTGGAGCTTACATATCTCATCAAGACCTTGAGTATATATACTTATCCATCATTTGGCACAAATGACACAGTGCAATCAAAACAGTAAATGTTCTGTTACTCTGTGGACTGAACATATGGCCCAGTTCTTTTTGAACTAAATTTCTTCAAAGGCAAGAGAGTTAACATAGTTCTGAAGCAAGAATATAACTGTATATTGCTATCTATCTCATACGATTTTGAACTGCTTTTGGTTATTATTTCTCATAGGGAAGGAAACAGTGAATGACTGTACACTGTGTATCATAGTCCAGTTTGACTGGCAGAAGAATTCCAATAGGACTTCAATTTGGTTGAGTTTGTGTAGTACCTTGTTGTCTTCCAGATCCATTTGGTTTGCATGGAATAAAAGAATGAATTAAATGAGGATGCAATGACATATACCAAAACTGAATCATAGGGGTCTTTAAGGTGAGTGATATACAGAGCTATTTCCCTCTGATATGATATGGTTATCATTTCCTCTCTTGGAAAAGAACTTGGGTGAGTTCAAAGATTTCTACTTAGCTGTTCCCACTAATTAGCTCTGTATTTATACAAAGATCAATTAAATTACTTGGTGTTTCTACAACAACAAAAGGTATCCATTCCAGTTATGTACTAGGAGATTAGGAAAATGAATACTGAATGGTTCTATTGACATATTGACTCACCATATGCCAGACCAGACATTCTCTCTCTGATGGGAAGAATAAAGGCACCCTAAAGTTGTTCCTGTCTAATCACTCGAACCCATAAACATCTTGTTATATGGTAATAGGGAATTAAGAGGACAAATGAAATTAATGTTGCTAATCAACTGTCTTGGAGATAGGATGATTATCCTGGATTACCTGGAGGGATAGAATCCTTAAAAGTGGAATAAAGAAGCAGAGAGTCAGTCAGAGATTGGAATCAAGGTCACAGAAATATGTGTGAATTAGGCCATGTATTGCTGACTTTGAAGATGGAGGTATAGGTTCACGAGTCAGAGGATATGGGTGGCCTCTAGAATATGGAGGATTCCCCTGGTCATTCAGTCGGTAAAAAGCCTGCCTGCGATGTGGGACATCCAGGTTCAATCTCTGGGTCAAGAAGATCCCCTGGAGAGGGAATGGAAACCCACTCCAGTATTTGCACGTGGAGAATTCCATGGACAGAGGAGCCTGACGAGCTACAGTCTATAGTGTCACAAAGAATCGGACATGACTGAATGGTTATCACTAGAAGATGGAAAAGCAACAAAATGGATTCACCCCCTAAAGCTTCAGAAAGTAATATAGCCTTGGAAATAACTGATGAGAACAGTAAGAAGCATTTCAGGCTTCTGATCTCTAGAATTGTAAAATGATAAATTTATTTTGCTTTTAGCCACCAAGATTGTAATAACGTGTTACAGTAGCCATAGAAAACGAATGCACTCCTTTATTAGGAGACCGTGATGCTATTTCTATTCCTATGTAGTCCTGTCAACTTTAACCTTCTATCCACAGTCCTCAAAATATCTGAATATTTATCTGTTTTCAGTTTACAGATGCTTTTGTAAAGGTTGTATCTCGCTTTGCAAAAGAATAAGTTGGATTATTATTTTGTTCATTTTCTGTGCTGCTATGGCACTGTACAATCCTTTCTTCTGAGGAGCTGGACCTCTCTTTAGTCACCAAGTTTTCAGTTTGAAAACTGTGTTAAATCTTTAAAAAAAATGGACAAGTTATTCTGTTTTTAATTGAGTCAGGGGCATGTCACTTCCTGAACTATACATGCTTGATGTCTTCTTATAGATGAAGCACTAGCTTTGTTGAATATGCATCATTCTTGCCCTAGGCTTACTCTATTTTTGTAATCATCTTCAGAACTCATTGCAGGTCAGGTACCCCTGGATGCCAATCAAATGCTGCTACTCATTAAAATGACTTGACTAATCTTACGTCCGATTAATAATCACCACTTTCTGACCTCTATGATTCTAGAGATCTATTTTCTCATTGTTACCAGGGACTCTGAGTCTGCAACCACATCTCATCCCTTCAGCCCTCACTTATCAGGAAGACCCTCTAATGAGTTTGTTAATGACGGTGGTGCCCCTCTCAGTTGTGTTTACTAATCATTATGGTAAATGTGTTGGCCTCCAGGTCCTCCTACAGAATACAAACAGAGAATGGATTTCAGATCTCACATAGCAGTCCACTTTCTTTGGTCACTTCTTCCACTTTTGCCATAGTAATTTTGGCGTATTTACCTCAGTGTGGATCATGACTTCTTTCAAGCTTTCAAAAGCATATTTTCACTGGCTCCTAAGATTTTGTCAGTACAAGTTCTGTATCATGGGGGAGGACTTTCATACTGTTAAACTCTGCTTTATCCAACTTTATATACTGTCATCTTCCTCTATGCTGACCATCCTGGAATCCAGTTCCATGTATACTCTGTTAGATTTGGTCAATAAATGTTGACTAGATTCTGTGACCCCTTCATGGTATAGTTACTTCCCTCCTTGACTGATCCATCATTTCCACGACAAGTATATTCTTGATATCACTTTAGTTATTTTTGATTAAACACTCTAAGCCTTATACTGCTTTCCTTCAGTGCCTTGATATCTCCCTGCTAAGCCAACTGATTCTTTAATTTTTAAAATGAACACATCTCACAATTGCAGAACCATCTGAGATGTAACACCCATAATATACTCTTCACTTCTACCCACTCAATTTACCAGTAGTGAAAACCTTCCATTTGCCCTACAACAGTTTGGTAGGAGCACTATAGCATGCGTGGGGCTATACTGTTGTCTAGCTTCAGCTGGTAATGAGGTTCTCATCACTGCCAGTCTGCTTTCAGACTCTCCAGTTCCAAGGCCACATTTCAAGGTCTCCTTCCAAGGACCAGACCTGGTCTCTTAAGTTTGATTCCCTGAAAAACACATTCTGAGATTCTGAGTTGCCTGTAGATATAGTTAGTTGAATGCTCTCTGAACAATTACCTGCAGGAAAGAGAAGAAGGGGGGCATATGACTGGAAAGAGGGATAATTTTTCAATGATGTAGGTACAACAGGATCTTCAGCTTGCTGATAACATGGAGAGCTCTGAGTTCTGTCTCTTGGAAACCTTCCAGTTGAGACACTGTGGCTCCTCCTTCATATTCCCAGTCATAGGTGTATGCTATCCTGGGGAGTTTTGTAACTTCAGGTGAGGGAGTGTCCATAGGTTAGGAAACAGTGACAACGCTTGTGTCTATGGTGTCAGGAGCCAGAAATTCAGACAGGTGGGCCATGTATGTTTCTATTTCAGAAGATCTGAAGTGTGCCCAGCATACCACTCCAGTACAAATAGTGCTTTTCCCTGATTCCAGTAACAGATGCAAACCATATCTTTATTGTCAATTTGCTATACTAGTTTCTGAAAGTAATGAGTGATAGTGGTGGTGGTTGAGTTGTTAAGTCCTGTCCAACTCTTTCAACCCTATGGGTTGTAGCCCACCAGGCTCCTCTCTTCATGGGATTTCCCAGGCAGGAATACTGGAGTGGGTTGCCATTCCCTTCTCCAGGGGATCTTCTTGACCCTGGGATTGAACCTGGGTCTCCTGTATTGTAGTTGGATTCTTTACTAACTGAGCCACCAGGGAAGCCCAGTAATTGACATGTCTGTGCTATTCAATAGCATTTTATATGTCTGCTTAATCAGTTTGAGATCCATTAAAAATCCTTTGCAGTTTTTCCCCACTCTACATTTTTATCCCTATCATCCAGTATTACTCTTAGAGTAAGCATTATTCTTCAGCCAAACTAGGCTATGTCCAATTTTCCACTCACTGTCCCCAAGCATCTGTTTATACTGCAGTTAGCTCTCTGGAGTAATCTTGTTTCCTATGTTTATATATGTTTAAGACACCTAACTATAGTTTACAGCTGAGGCACTGACAATGTATCTTACTTCTGAACAATAAAAACTTGAATTATGAAGCCATTCAGGTGATCAATTACAAAGAAAGAAATAAACAGGTACAATATTTTTGGAATAAAAACAATAGATCATAATTCATGATGAGATGCTGAGTGTTTCAGTGACTAATTCCATCTAATAGGAAAGAAGATAATAGATTAAACCAAGTGGAATAATTTGGTCAGTTTTTTTTCCAGGCTGCATAAAATGATAGTGGTAGTATGAGTTTGGGATTTGGGATATTTAATTACATTTTAGGTGCTTCTCAAGTGGCTCAGTGGGGAAAAACCCATTTGCCAATGCAGGAGAAGTGAGCGGGAAATCCTTGGGTGGGAAAGATCCCCTGGAGAAGGAAATGGAAACCCATTCCAGTATTCTTGCCTGGAGAACACCATGGACAGAAGAACCTGGCAGACTACAGTCTATGGGGTCACAAAGAGACAGCCACCACTTAACAAATGAGCACAAATAGTTACATTTTAAGAGACAGTAACCACATATAGTGTAATGAGGATAAATATAAACCCTGCTAGATATTTTAACAGAGTGAATTTTATACAGGAATCTGTAAACCCAGAACTGGAGACATGGAAGTGTACACAGAGACTAACTACTCAGGTAACCCAGAAATGATAACTTTACAGAACAGCCTTGTACTGCTGATTCTGTTTGTGATGTCAGTTGTCTCGCTGTTTACACTGTGTGCACTGTTCGCTGAACCCAGGATAGGCAAGGTCCGAGCTAAGTCTGCAAGGAGACTGGAGGAGCCTTTGGAACTGCTGACACGTTTATTCTCTCTTGGCTAATGCAGTAGCCGTGGCAGTAGATAAACTGTATTCTCTCCTATCGTGGCTGACCCGAGGGACCCAGCCCTGATGCAGCGGTAACGCCGCAGGTTCTTTCGATGGAGCTCACGTTTGCGTACTGCACAAACTAGCTGGTGACCAAGCAGACACCTCGTGGTGTGCATATGCAGTGCTACAAATGAGTTCAGCTATTACATAGTCAGTAGGTATAAAACATGGGGCGAGAGAGCCTGAACACGGAGTCCTGGCTAATTTGCTCTCTCCTCACAAGCCTCTGGGGGCTTCCCTGATAGCTCCTGCAATGCAGGAGACTGCGGTTTGATTCCTGAGTTGGGAAGATCCCCTGGAGAAAGGAAAGGCTACCCACTCCAGTATTTGGGCCTGGAGAATGTATAATTGTATAATTATATATACAATTGTATAATCCATGGCCTCGCAAAGAGTCAAACACGACTGAGCGACTTTCACTTTCCAGAAGCCTCTAACCCTAGGACTAAAGAATCTAAAGGGGGGTTTGATATTATTAGAATCTAGAGGTACAGCAGAGGTTTCTCCTGAAAGTTAGATGCAAAAGTTAGATTCAGGTGTCCAGAAAGCAAACAAAATTCCCTTGCTTCTCAGACAGTGGAGCTGGTTTGCAGAGGGCTGTTGGGTGAAGTGCCTTGCTGTGTTGCCTCTGACCATAAAATCAGGAACACATCAAATCAGATGCCACGCCTCTCCCCCTGCCTCCCAGTGTCTCTCTGTGCCACCTGTTAGTAAACAATGACCAGAAGTCAGCTGGGAAAGAGAATGACAATTTGCAGAGTCACAGTCTCAGTGTCACAAGGCAGAGTATAGAGAGAAATACTTGGATCAAAGAGAAGCCAGTTCATAATTGGTCCAGGGTTGCAGATCAGGTCTAGTAAAGGACACACACATGCTATCTCACAGTCAAGGCAGAGTGCTAATGGACACTGTCATTAGTTTTGGCATCTTCTGAATTGTGAACCTCGGAAATGAACTGTTTGAACTTCTGTTCCCTCATAAGGCTATGCTCTCATATTCCACTTCATGTCAGGCTTTTCTGATTTCAGGATCGATCATTTTGTGAAACTAGTTTTGCAATAAAATAAAGTATAGTTTCATGATTCCCAAGAGATTCATTTATTTTAGTGTCTCTACTCCCTTTTCAAGGTATGTATAGCTATCATGAGTGCACTGCATTCTTGACATCACTCCACTCTTTACCTACTACAAATCTGTACAATAGATTTTTTACTATTTGAGCACGCATTAACAACCATAAAGGTTAATGCCCATTATATATTCCACTTTAATTTATTCAAAATACAAGATTTGTATGAATTTGCAGAACTCTTATTTTATGAAAAAACATATTTGCCCATGGAGAAACATTTTAAACAGAGTACATGCCTATGCCAAAAATAATTCCACCCACAAGTATTTAAACCTTTCATCACAGAATGCATCAAACCTTTAAAGCTGCATATTCTACAGAAGTAGTGTTTTATTAATAAACAGTTTACAAGGATGAACAGCAAATACATTTCCAAAAATGTACCACATGTTGGAACATATTATAATGTTTGAAAAGGAGAAATTGTCTTCAGAAATATTTTTTGAGTTAAACAATTGTAAAGAACTGTTTTTCTTACTAAAATCCCAAGAATTTTCTTTTCTTTTTGACTTATGACCACATTTCATAACTCTTTAGTATTAGTCCTAAAGGCTTAATGGATCTGCTTAATTTTAATTGTTTATGCATGAAATTGCAGCAAATACAAGTAGTCTTTATATATATAGATATGCAATTCATTTGGAAATAGCATCTTCAAGGATTAGCAAGACGAAAGGAAACTTAGAACAGACATGACAATTAACATTTTTCTTGTAGCATTTTGTCTATGTAGAAATCTATAAAATTTTATTTTTATAATGTAAATTTTTTCATAATCTGAATTTTTTCATATACCATAGCCAGGGCTGCAACATGACATGTTTGCTCAATTCTAGAAGGTTGTTTCTTAATCATCGTATCTCCTGATGTGTGTGTGCTCTGTCACTCAGTCCTGTCTGACTCTTTGCAACCCCAAAGACTGTAGTCCAACAGCCTCCTCTGTTCAAGGGATTTCCCAGGCAAGAATACCTGAGTGGGTTGCCATTCCCTTCTCCAGGGGATCTTCCCAACCCAGGGATCGAACCTGGGCCTCCTGAATTGCAGGCAGATTCTTTACCATCTGAGCCACCTGGGAAGCTGAGGCTGTGGGTCCTTGTGACTATTAACTCCCTGTTCTCTCTGTTCAGTGGCAGGTGCTGCACATCCAGCTCTTTCCACAATCTTAGAGCAAGAACCCTTCCCTTACCAGTGTGGTGAATAGGAGATGATTAGAACACACAGATTTTGGGAGACTTTTATCAGGTATAAATGCACATACGCTCTAGAGTGCAAGTGTAGCCCCATCAGTAAGGGTTCAGTGGAAATCAGCTGATTTCCTTGCTCCTGAGGAAAGTAGGAGAAATTAAGTTTTTGTTCCTACAGATGAGAGTCCTAACTTTTACATCCAGATCCATGAAGATGCAAAGGTGTTTTCTCTAGTATTCTTACTGTCAATTTGCTGCCTGGAACCTGGCAGGCCTATTGGGCCAGAGACCACTGCAAGTCAATTTGCCTGGAGGAATTATTGTTGCTTAAAATCCACCAACAATCAGATCTGAGCATCTATGAATAGCTCAGGCCAATGAGAGAACATTAACATGTAGTTCATGTCCAGCATAGAGAAACAGATGTGCAAAAATGGACAACCCTTAGAGAAATACAAATGACAAAAAAAATAGGTAACTATAGTACACATAACAAGAGTGACAAGTGCAATAAGCAAGGATCAAGCATTTTCATATAATAAATATTATAAGGTTCAGATTTTTTAAAATAACATATATATGCATTGATAACTGAATTATATTGCTATACATCTGAAACTGATATAACATTGTAAATCAACTATATTTTAATAAATAAATAATAATGTTGAAGCATTTTAGTGGATGAATAGAAAAAATGGATAGTGTGTGTTTATTGCTGAATCATGTCCTACTCTTTGCAACCCCATGGAGTGTACCTCTGTCCATGGAATTCTCCAGGCAAGAATACTGGAGTGGGTTTCCATTTCCTTCTTCAGGGGTTCTGTCTGACCCAGGAATCGAGCCCATGTCTTCTGCCTTACAAGCAGATTCTTTACTGTCTGAACAACAAGGGAAGCTTCCTAAAGGAAGCATCCAATCCAATGTGCTATGCACAGTCATGTCCGACTTTTTGAGACCCATATGGACTGTAGCCAGCCAGGCTCCTCTGTCCATGGAATTATCCAGGCAAGAATGCTGGAGTGGATTGCCACTCTCTTCTCCAAAGGGTCTTCCCAACCCAGGGATCGAACCCAGTTCTTCTGAATTGAAGGCAAATTCTTTACCATATGAGCCACTCAATGATAAAATCCTAGTGGCTAATCTCAACAATCAAATGAAAGATATATCTCAAAATTCAGAGCAAAATACCGAGAATCAGAAATCAAAAGGGAAGAGACAAGAATGTGGGGTCTTACTAAGTAGGGCCATTGCTCACACCATTACAAGATAGCCATTCACACAGCACAATCTCCAGACTTCTGTTTTGTGGTGTTTTCAGATCCAGGGAAATTCTCCTGTAAACAGTGAGCTCAGAAAATCAGAACAGCAGAGGAACCAAGGAGGGGAGACAGGAGTAGAAATTTTCTCTGTTACAAAAGAACCAGCAGATGAAAAAGGTTCACAGAAGTTTCTGGAAGCTTGGTAAGAAAGGACAGATCTAGGCGCACCCTGCTCTAGCTACAGAATGCCAAGGACAAGGAAAATGTCACAGGCTCAGGCAGAAAAATAGACATGAAAACAGTGTCTACTTCACAGAGATCGGAGAGCTGACCCTCACTGAGCTGGATGATCAGACAGGTTAGTGGCCAGGGACCATTTTGAATAATAGCCTTTTTATATTACAGAAAGCAGAGAGCTGACCCAAATCAATGCCCTTGCTACCTGGTCAGGGACAATATGACAACTGGCCAGCAGAGGCATCGACCTCTGATTCCTCATTCAGGGCTGTTGGAATACAGGCCAGTGCTGCAATTGAGAGAGACCTTCGCTAGGACTGCATTTTCACTAAGCCACAGCTGAGGCCATAGGACATTACTTTAAAAAAAAAAAATTTTTTTTGTCATATATCAATCTTTTATTTCTATAAGGAAAAAATGTAATTGAGTTAGAATAGAATGAAGTGATTTATTTTTTAAGTAATTTAGTGAAATGAAATTTGTAACTGTTTTGGCATCAAAAATAATGAAACTTCTTAGTCCATCTTGTATAGACAAGTGTGCATCAGTTCTCAGACTATTTCGATGGGTTGGAGACTTTTTGAGGAGGTGGTCAGTGCAAAACAGGTATTCTAAAGAAATGAAACGGGAGGCTAGAAATTATATAATTTGGTGTCTCTTTCCTCCTTTTGAGTGAGTATGACACCCAAACAACTTAGAAAGTTTTAGAACAGATAAGAAGCAGGCAGAGGAGTGTTCTTTTTTTTTTTTTTTTGCTAGTCACTGCATGCTCATTCTGGACAGCTGAATTTTATCTGCCTGTATCTGTTGAACACATTTAACTTTTTGTCACTATCATTTGATGAAGATGTAACTTGTTCTGAATTTTTTCTGGAACTCTAGTACTAAGAAGTTTATGCTCTTTAATTGTTGTGTAGCAGTCGTATGATACAATGCTGGTTGGCAAGTGCCCTTCTGATGTTTTATTTTTGGCAATGCAAAATGTGCTTGTTTGGGAAGTTTTCAAAGAGAGAAATAATATCTAGCGTGAGCTTTAGTAGATGGATTTTATTTGGGATATGACTATTTGCTTGCACTTTTTTTTTTCCTATTTCAGAGGTTGTGACTCAGGTATTTCCCCATTTTATGTCTCTGAATGTTAGAGAGAACTTTGGAGAACCAGGCACCTGAGGGCTTTGAAAACACTTAGATTTAGCACAATAAGAAAGCTTAGTGAGAAAAATATGCAAAACCATTATGAATCTTATTAGTATGCAGATATACCTAATACAAGAACAAAGAATGCTATTTTTTCATTCAGTAGATTGTCCAATATTGTTTTAAACAAGAAGAGCTGGCTTTGGAAAAGTGGATATTGCATGCTGCTATAGTTTACAGGATAGCTTGGTAAAATATTTCTGGATAGTTATTTAACAAAACTTAGTACTAATTTGTGACTGAGCTATTCCAATTATATGAATTAATCTTTAGGCAATCCATCAATCATATCAATACCAGATTATAGAGAATTCTTACTGTGATTTGTTTTGTAATACCCTCAAAAGAAAAATAATCCAAATGTCGCACAATATGTTAATAATAACACATTTTCACATATTCAGTTTTGCAATGCAATTAGGAATAAAAATGATTTCAAATGTGTTCTTACAATTATTGGCATACAAAGATGAACATTACTTATTATTACACATGCATATATTATTACATACAAATGATTATTTTAGTGTAAAATACAAATACATTTCATATATGGTTTTACATAAATGATACATATGTATAATTTGTTTACACATGTTTATACAGTTCATGCAGTAATAACCTCTTTTTACCATGTTTTCCTCTACTACTAGAATTTATCAAAATATTAATATACTCTTTTCTATATAATTAATATGATATATATATATGTATATATATATAGTGAAATAACTAACTCATTTATTATTTCTTAAACTCATGGTATTTTAAAAATGTATTCCATAAACATTTATGACCCCAGTGTATGTGCCAAACACATATGGTAGTGAGAAAATTGGACAAAATATCTGGTCATAGAGTTTATATTTAATAGAAGGAAACAGGAGAAATATTGTAATAAATAAGCAAAGTCAGTGTTAGTTAAAACTTATTTATCTCTATTTAAAGGAAATGTTAAAAACAATTCACAGCAAATAATCTAAACAATCAGGAAAATACAGCTAATACTACTAAAATAATTCCAGGACACATGGTTAATACAAGATAGAAAAGTGAAAGCGTTAGTTACTTAGTCCTGTCCGACTCTTTGTGATCCCATGGAGAGTAGCCTGTCAGGCTCCTCTGTCCATGGGATTCTCCAGGCAAGAATACTGGAGAGGATTACCATTTCCTTCTCCAGGGTATCTTCCCGACCCAGGGATCGAACGCAGAGTGCTGTCACTGATGAGAAACAGGGTATGGAGTAAACAAATATAACACTATGAGAGAACACTTTATAACAAATATAACACTATGGATGCTAAGAGTGAGCTGAAATGAGAGTAAGGACCACAATCTGCTAAGAGTTTTAGCACATTTTACTATATGCCTAAATTTAACAAGATTTTGACTTTCAAATACAATAAGCCACACAGACAGAAATCATAGATAAAAGATTTCACATAGCCAGCAAATTTTACCTTGAAGGGCAAAGTCTATGTATAACGTAAGGTGCAGCAAGCAGAAATTAGTTCATTTTTTAATTTGCAACTTTTATTATTAATAGAAAAGAAATCCAGTGTCTTTGAGGTTTATACAGAAAAGCAGCTCAACGTCTCCTATTTCAGATGATTCGGGAGGATGCTAAGATCTAAATCCTTTCCAAGACTGATTTATATTACACCCTGTGTGTGCTCAGCAGTGGCCAGCTCTGCAACCCTGTGGAGCGTAGCTCACAAGGTTCCTCTGTCCATGGAATCTTCCAGGCAAGAATACTAGATTGGGTTGCCATTTACTACTCCAGAGGATCTTCCCAACCCAGGATCAAACTCAGATATCTGGCACCTCTGCACTGGCAAGCAGATTCTTTACTTCTGCACCACCTGGGAAGCCATATTATACCCTACAGTCCAAGCAAAACAAACATCACTAGAGTCCCACTACTTGAACTGTATTTGGAAATTTGGTTTCAATCTCCAGATGTTTGGAATAGGGTATTTCTGGTGGCACAAAAACAAAGACAAAACCTGCTTTTGGTTGTTCTAGCTAGATCCTAATGTCTGCTTAGAACTTGCTTGATATTTTATATGCATGAACTTATACGCAGTTAAGGGAAAAAATCACTTCTGGGGTAGATACCACAGTGTACCTGTCTTCACACGATGCAGACATACTATATTTAATATTGCCTGTGTGAAGTTTTCCTCTTGTATGATTATAACATTCATTTATTAAATTATATATTAAAAGATGAAGAGTTTTAATCTTCTAAGACCCGGAAAGTCCTGTTTCAGGAAAAATAATTTAAATGTATATTATCCCTATGGTGGAAGATTTCAACTAGGCAGAAGTTTTGAAATAGGAAATTATGTAGAGTATTGTAGGGTAATTAAAAACAAAGTCTCCTACCAAGTCAGAAAAACCTCTGCAAAGGGAGAAGAAAAATAAACATTTCATTATTAGATAAGTTTTAAATCAAGATTTGATGTGAAATCACAGGCAATCCTCCAAAGAGATTGAGAAGTCAGAAAGAAATCTTATACAGCCAAGCAGACGCAAGCCATTAAACACAGATTTACAGATGAATGATAGCTAGTCCTCCAGTGAAAGGAAATAACAGCACTATTTGTCACATGTGGTACGTCCCAAATTCACCTGGTAATTAGGATGACCATTTGTATCAACTAATTGGCTTTTTCCAAAGGGAAAAGAAATTTCTCTTATCTTTATGCCGGAACTTAAAGACAGGCACTCACCCAATTTAGCCTCCTACCTTACCAAAGAAACTGGGAGATGGGGGCACCCTTTTTCTTGATGATAACATTTCAAAGAGATGGTTCCTCGGCGCTAGAAGAAACACTGCCGCTGCTGCTGCTGCTGAGTCGCTTCAGTCGTGTCCAACTCTGCGCGACCCCATAGACCGCAGCCCACCAGGCTCCCCCATCCCTGGGATTCTCCAGGCAGGAACACTGGAGTGGGTTGCCATTGCCTTCTCCAATGCATGAAAGTGAAAGGTGAAAGTGAAGTCGGTCAGTTGTGTCTGACTCTTAGCGACCCCATGGACGGGAGCCTACCAGGCTTCTCTGTCCATGGGATTTTCCAGGCAAGAGTACTGGAGTGGGGTGCCATTGCCTTCTCCAGAAGAAACACTGGTAGGTTGTAAAACTAAGAGGTTTATTTAGCTGGCAGAAATGTTTAAACACATCTCAGAAAACCAGAGGAAGACTTTAAAATTGCTAATTTCCCAGAGTAAATGTTCAAAGAAAATGATATCTATTTCTTTTTCTACCAGAAAGAATAGTTCTTTTTTTGATTTGTTTGTTTGTTTTAAATACTGTATTTACCTTTACAGTGTCCATGCATTTGTGTGTGCTAAGTCACTACAGTTGTGTCCAACTCCTTGCAACCCTATGGACTGTAGCCCACCAGGTTCCTCTGTCCATGGGATTCTCCAGGCAAGAAAACTGGAGTGGATTGACATTTCCTCCTCCAAGAGAAGGGAAAAGCTTTCCTTTCTTTCCCTCCAGGAAATGGGAAAGACTACTCACTCCAGTATTCTGGCCTAGAGAATTCAATGGGCTGTATAGTCCATGGTGTCCGCAAAGAGTCCGACATGACTGAGCGACTTTCACTTTTCCAGGGAATCTTCCCGACCCAAGGATCGAACCCACATCTCTTTGTCTCTTTGGCAGATGGGTTTTTTACCACTAGCACAACCTGGGAAGCCCTACAGGGTCCATATCTTTATATTATATATACAGTAATGAATATATCACTTTAATAAACAAGATGAGAAATTTAAATGCATTCTTGTAAAAGCAAGTACGTCTTTTGTTAACAAATCATAAGGAAAGACATTAATTGTAGAAAGCTTGATTCTGACAGGAAAGATTATAGCTGATAGGAAATATTTATATTGAAATCAATATAATTACAGCTTCTTTTATAAGAATTGCATCTTCAGTCAGCATTCAAGCAAGAACATCAATGTTTGCCTATCTTTAGTTTCTTTTTGTATAACTATCATATCAAAATAGAAGTATTTTTATGACTTTAATGTTTTAATAAAAAAAACATAGTAACAAAAATCAGATGCCATAGATAAATTAATTGGGAAACTGGATTGTGTTGACAAGAAGTATGAGAGTCAATACTGATGCATGTGGTAATAATTTTTGAAACCGTTCCTTGTAAAAAATAATCATAAATTAGAAGCAGGCAAGGGAAAACCCTAAACTGATTGCGATTTAGGCTTATCATGGTAGTAAGTGTTTCCCAGTGATCTCATAAAGAGTAATGTAGATATTCTTTATTGAAATTGGATTCCCTGTCTTCACATTCACTGAACAAATTTGGAATCAAATTGATTGACATACAAAACACTAAAGGTGGTATTTTTTTCTTTTGGATTTTAAGGTGGAAATGATGGTTCCTTTTCCTTAGAACTTTACACAGAACATACCTCAATATGCATAAGCAATCTAATAAGTGACTTTTTTGGGTTCATGTTTTGCTTCACAGTCTTAAAAGGAGTGACATTTAGGAAGCAATTTTTCATGAGCTAACCAAATTGGATAGAGAACAAGCATGAAGCGGTTCAATTATAAAGGACTCACTGCCTCACTGAAGCAGCAAGAAAGTGGAAAGGAAACCATAGAACACTGATTTTACATTCATTTTATATAATTTTGAGGTCACTTTTGTGATCTTACATTATTCACTTATCAGCATCAAAATTTTGAAAGCAGCAAATGTTTATAAAATTTACAGTGCTTATAAAATAAGACAAATGCATATCATATAAATTCTATAATAGCTCCTGGTTTAGAATAAGTGCTCCAGCAATGGCAGATATTCTATTACTGTTTAAGTCTCCACATCACATTGCAGCTTCAAAAAGATTCAGGAAATGTGCACAGTAACACTAATCCATCAAAGAAAGTTTTATAGTTTAGTCTAAAGAGTGTAAGCAAAAAAATTTAAATACGTCCAACATATTTTTGAAAATTTTAATCTAATTAATATTTTGTTAAACTATATAATAAAGTATATAAAGCAACAAAAAGGAAAATAGAAGTCTGCTTATAGTAATGTATACCACACATTATAACCAGAGAAAACCTGAACGTGGGAAAAAGAACATTAAAAAAAAAAAAAGATAAACTGAAGAATAAAGTTAGTGTGAAAAATGCATTTTTGTCTGACTGTTTTTCCACTCTATGGACTGTAACCTGACAGGCTCCTCTGTCCATGGGATTTCTCAGATAAGAATACCATTTGCTTTAGCAAGAGTAGCATATTTAGCTTTAAGTTTTCTAGTAAACTGCAAACAAAAAATGCATACTTAAAAATGTGTTAATTTACTTAAAATAGCAAAAAGGGAAACCAATATATATATATATATATATATGTATGTATGTTATATATATATTTTTTTTTCCCCACTATTGAGATCTAAAAGAAGTTTCTCATGTAGGTCTTGAAAATGGACAATTGTTTTAGATCAAGAAAAAGCATTCTTTTGCCTTTATTATCAGTAAATGGTTTTATTCAGTAAGGTAGCTCCTTTGTGAAATAAAATGAAATCACTTATATCAAGGGGTTTTTTAATGGATACTTTTAAATGGAACCAAGAGGCTATTAGAAACTCAAAGTGGAAGTCGTTCAGTCGTGTCCAACTCTTTGCTCTTTGCGACCCCATGGACTGTACAGTCCAAAGAACTCTCCAGGCCAGAATACTGGAGTGGGTCGCCTTTCCCTACTTCAGGGGATCTTCCCAACCATTGGATCGAACCCAGGTCTCCTACATTTCAGGCAGATTCTTCACCAGCTGAACTGCCATTAAAGAGGTATTAAAGCATGTCTTCACCTGGTGGAAACATGAATTTTTGAACTAGGCCAAACCACAAATATTCGAAGAACTCTGAAAGAAACTTGCAAATTGTCAGAGCAGTGACTTTTCCTCCCTCTAGCGACAGCCTTATCACTCAGTCCTGGTGAGTTGTAACTAGCTTCTGCCTCCAACTTCAGCTAAAATTTTTGTGCTGCAAACCTCCCTGCTTTGTCTTTAAAAGCCCCTGACTTTTGATCCTCATTGGGACACTGTTTAGGTTGGCATTCAAATCTGTATAACCTGAAGCAATTTTGATACCAAGTTAATGCTTTCTTTTTATTATTGCCTCCTAGGTTTATTTAGGATAATGCATTTAAAAAATATTCTCTTTTGAAGTTAATATATACTACCAAAGCAAAGAACAATAATTCTCTAATGAACTAAAATAGAGGTTTACATATTCCAGTGTTTGTATATATATATATATATGTATATATATCTATATATGTGTGTAGTTTCCATATATATGGGTTTCCCGGATTTCTCAGTAGGTAAAGAATTTGCCTGTAACACAGGAGACATGGTTTGAACCTTGGGTCAGGAAAATGGATCCCCTGGAGGAGGAAATGGCAAGCCACTCCACTATTTTTGCTAGAATAATCCCATAGACAGAGGAGCCTGGTGGGCTACATGGGTTGCCTAGAGATCTAAGTTGCTTGAAATCATTGAAAGTCTATTGACTTTCGTTGTCTAAAATGGTTTAATTATTTGAATTATATAGAAAGATCTTACAGTTAATTATTTTTCTTACCAAGCACATTTTGTAATTTCTTTTAAACTAATTTTATAAGTTATATTTTGAAAAGTTGTATGTTTGAATTTGAATTAATTTCATGTAGGCTAGAGTCATACATTTTGTTATTTTGCCAGCTCCTTTTTGACTTTCAGAACACAATTATTTAAAAAAAGCTGTCAGAGATATGGATTTTTTTCAATAATTTAGTTTGAGGAAAGCTATACAAAAATAAATGTATTCAAAGACTAAATTCACTTATGATGTTAACATGGATGTGTCTTACAAATATGCTTGTGATGTTTTTGAAAGTTTGCCTAATCTGAATGGAATGGAAACAATACAAATGCTTTCATAAGTTAGCAAAAAATTCTAGAGAAGACGCCGAAGGTCTTTTAAAATAAGAAATGTGCTCCTTTGTCCAAAATGTTTCAGAGATAGTTCTTTAGTTTATTTTTAGAATTATGTCTCTAGAATTCCATTCTTATTCAAATAAAGAATAGGAGCCTAAAGGGAAGATATCAGTGACTTACTGACATAAATAGCCTGGAGACTAGTTAGCTGAATCATACATAACAAACTTGAGTGAATAGAAAGGGCTAGTAGTGAAAATATTGAATTATATTAATATAAAATGTCTGTATTCAGTCTATTGTGTTTATTTATAATACATGGGTGAAATAGTGCATTGAAATAACAGGAAGAATTAATGGTAATAATTTGGAAAAGAAAGAGCTTATTATACAATGTTTTCCATGGAGAATAACAATAATCACATACAGTTATTGGTTAATTTTATACCTATACACAAAAATGAACCACATACAGACATATTTCAAAGATTAATTCTTATTCTAAGATTCTCCTTCTTGGACTCTTCTAAAATAGTGAAAAGTTCCTCTACTTTTCAACTTTCAATCCTGTAACTTTTATTTACTACTAAGAATTGAAATGGTTAATTTATAAGTCAATGTTATCTTAAATTATCTTCAAATTTTGCTACAATAGCTACAGTCTTCTAATCTTCCACATATTCTTCCATTCTATTTTGCTTTCTGAGCAGAAAAAACATGTTCACAACACATTATATTTGAGTTCTATCCATTATGTCTTGACAATGAACACTATCTTCCACAAAATAGTGTCATTTATTTCATTCCAATGAGCATTTTATTAACTGAAAATATTTAATGATAAAATCAAGTGCTTTGAGATTTCCATTGATCATATGCTGCTGATTTATTTTCATGAACAATTCATATTACTTCCACTGACAAACTGGCAATGTCACAATTCATCCAGACTCAACTGCACTCTGAATACCAATCTAAGAAATAATTGTGCCGTTTCTAATAATAAATAGATTGTTCTCAAAGAACTCAGGGATATCTTTAAAAAAAAAATTGTTAGTTTTTAGCACAAAGACTTTTCAAACTTGTTTCATGAAAATGATAGTAAAATGTGAATATCTTGCAATATCTGAAATAAAAATGAGTGTCATAACTTTTGAAAGATAAAATGTTTCAAATTTAAGGGGTTTAGGACTTGGGAAAGAGATAAAATGATCCTGGCCTTAAGCAACTCATTAATTCTACATAGGTCTAGTATCATATATCCTTAAGAACATACTTGAAATCTCCTAGCTTAAGATCTTTCTTTATTATTTAAATAATATATCTTTGATGAGCATTAATCCTAGATTCTCAAAACTGTTTGCCAATATGTCCCCAAACTGACCAGTATCAGAAAATTAAGGGTAAAATGGAGTTGCATTAAATGGCATTTGTATAGCTAATTTGGTGAGAAATTGATAGGAACTGAAGGAAATAACATATTTGGAAATATTTATAAAAGCCCATTTTTTTCATTTTCTAACTGTATTAGTCATCAGAATATTAACATAAAAATACCTCTTATTAACACAGATAACCTTTGAATAATTGAATATTATAATTCCTTATATGTTTGATGGGAAGACACATGTTTACAAAATTATATAATTAAAAGGCTATAGAAAAATTAATATTTAGAACATTTCAAGTCTTTGAATATGTACAAACTAGTGGAATGATATGAAATAGTTGTTGATAATGTTACAACATATAAGTTTGAATCAATAATTTTCTTTCAAATCTCAGATTTATCTGTGTTCCTTGAGAGTTACCAGAAAATTTGTGGCTAATGGTTGTAAAACTGCCCTGTTTTATAACATATGACAGCAAACTATTTGAATTATTTTGCTTTTGTCAACAACCAGCTGTTTTTTCCTCACCTAAACCTACTTTGTTATCCCACCAAGATAATTACATTATTTTGTCAAAAGTTCTTCTGTTTGCACTTTTGCTTTCTAATGCTTATCTAGAGATCAGAATAACCTTATTTAATTAGAAATCATATCAATCTTATCTGGCTAAAATTCTTCAAATGTCTTCTGTTTCTTTAAAATGGCCTTCAGAAAATTAAGATATTCCTATCAGTCTTCAGTTCTCTAATTTCACTTAATTACATTCTTTTCCACTTTTACTATATTTAAGCAACATTTTTTCTTTCAGTTCCTTGACTGTAGAAAGCACATTCCTGCCTCAGAACCTTTGTTGAATCTTTGAATAACCTGATGCTTGACTTCTAGTCATGTGATGGCTACCTGAATTCCTCACTGAAATGCCAGTTTGCTATATTTTAGCTTTAAGAAAATGATATTTTCCACCTCTGCTAATATTTATTCCATTCACTTGTTTAATTTTATTTATAAACTTCAAATTGAAATCTTTATATTTACATGATTAATTGGTTTTTAATTGCTTCCTCTGCTAGCACATAGAGCAAATATGTGAGAAGTGATCTTATTGTATTGTTTGCCATGCCATTCCCAATATTTAGGATATCACACATGAAAGGTACTCAATAACTCTTTTTTTTAAAAAAAATAAATGTGTGGATCAAAAGCAAATAACAATTCTGTTTGTGTGAAAAAAAAGGTACACTGAAAAATCTAATGTAAATTTCCAGCCTCTTTTGATGCTTCTTTCTAGTTTTTTCCTTTTCTTTTCTATTTCTTTGCTGATTCTAAACCAGTTCTTATAGTTTTCATCTCTTTTAAGAATATAAAAATAAATTCATTAGAGTGACAATGTTTCAAATGTTTAAAATAAGTTTAACCTCTGTGGGATATTACTAATATATTGATTTGGGCAAAAATAATTCTAAAAGTCAGATAGAATATAATTGATTTAAAAATCTAGGATTTTTAAAGCATAAATTAAATTTTATTTTTTGTAAATAATGTTATAAGTGACTACTTGGTAAGGGAAAAAAAAAAGAACAAAGCAAAACACCAGAATTGAGTGCATCATAATTTATATCCTGAGGAAAACAGAAACAGAAATAAGCAAAACTGATTGAATGTTATTTAAAAAATGAGGACTGGAATTGACAACCTTAAAATGATTCAGCTACTAAACCCTTATATCAGATGTCATACCATGGGGATTAAGCAAGCTGCAAGGAAGGGGTTGGAGGGTGTGTTAAATTCACAGACTCCTTGAAGGTGTTATATAAGCCAGCGAAGGTAAAACAAACAAACCAAACAAATTAAAAAAATAATCAATAATAACAAAGCAGTTATGAGAGAAAAAAAAAATTAGGGAAGAAAGATAATGGAAAAAAAAAATAAAAGCATCCAAAATGGGAAGGAACATGTAGACAAACCTTTGTTCATAGATCATAAGTTACCTAGTAAATTTACATATATAGTCAAAAGATTTCAATAAGGATGTCAAGATAATTCAATGGAGAAAGGACAGTCTCTTCAACATAAAGGTCTATAAAAACAGGATATTCACATACAAAAGAATGAAGTTTGACTTTTACTAAGCACAACATAAAAAAGTTAACTCATAATGGATGGAAGGTTTAAATTTAAGAGATAAGAACTATAAAACATTTAGCAGAAAACATAAGGCAAAAGCTTCACTACATTGATTTTACAATGATTTCTTGGATATAACAAAGACAGAGATGACAAAAGAGAAAATGGACAAATTTAGCTTCATAAAAATTAAAAAAAAAAAACTTTGTGCATTGTATGGAGCCTTTAGAATGTGAGAAAATATTTGTATACCATGTAGTTGATAAGGGACTATATCCAGAATGTACAAAGCACATTTAAAATTCAGCAACAACAAAATAATCTGACTCTAGAATGGGCAAACAACTTGAATAGGCATTTCTTTAAAGAAGATGTTTGCATTATCAATAGATCCATGTAGAGATGCTTAACAGTTTTAGGAGAACACATTAAAAACTGTGAAGAAATATTACCTCAAACCTGTTAGAAGAGTTATTATCGAAATGACAACAACAACAAAATAACAAGTATTGATAAGAATCAAGAAAAATTGGGAACCTCATAGACTCTTTCCAGAAATTTAAGGTGATACAGGTGCTGTGAAAAAACACTATGGCATGGGAGTTCCTCAGATGAGTTCAGTTCAGTTCAGTCGCTCAGTAGTCTCCAACTTTTTGCGACTCCATGGACTGCAGCATGCCAGGCTTCCCTGTCCATCACCAGCTCCCAGAGTTTACTCAAACTCATGTCCATTGAGTTTGTGATGCCATCCAACCATCTCATCCTCTGTCGTCCCCTTCTTCCACCTTCAATCTTTCCTAGTATAAGGGTCTTGTCCAATGAGTCAGTTGTTTCCATCAGGTGGCCAAAGTATTGGAGTTTCAGCTTCAGCATCAGTCCTTCCAGTGAATATTCAGGACTGATTTCCTTTGGGGTGGACTTGTTGCATCTCTTTGCTGTCCAAAAGTCTCTCAAAAGTCTTCTCCAACACCACAGTTCAAAAGCATCAATTATTTGGTACTCAGCTTTTTTTTATGGTCCAACTCTCACACTATACATCACTACTGGAAAAATCATAGCTTTGACTAGACAGACCTTTGTTAGCAAAGTAATGTCTCTGGTTTTTAATATACTATCTAGGTTGGTCATAGTTATACTTCCAAGAAGCAGGTGTCTTTTAATTTCATGGGTGCAGTGATTTTTGAGCCCCCCAAAATAAAGTCTTTCACTGTTTCCATTGTTTCCCCTTCTATTTGTCATGAAGTGATGGGACCAGATGCCATGATCTTAGTTTTCTGAATGTTGAATTTTAAGTCAACTTTTTCACTCTCCTCTTCCACTTTCATCAAGAGACTTTTTAGTTCTTCACTTTCTGCCATAAGGGTGGTGTCATCTGCATATCTAAAGTTACTGATATTTCACCCAGCCATCTTGATTCCAGTTTGTGCTTCATCCAGCCCAGCATTTCTCATAATGTACTCTGCATAGAAGTTGAATAAGCACGGTGACAATATACAGCCTTGACATACTCCTTTCCCAGTTTGGAACCAGTCTGTTATTCCATGTCCAGTTCTAACTATTGCTTCTTGACCTGCATACAGATTTATCAGGAGGCAGATAAGGCAGACTGGTATTCCCATCTCTTAAGAATTTTCCATGCTTTTGTGATCCTCATAGTCAAAGTCTTTGACATAGTCAATAAAGCAGAAGTAGATGTTTTTTTTCTTGAACTTCCTTACTTTTTTGATGATCCAATGGATGCTGGCAACTTGATCTCTGGTTCCTTGCAGTATGTGATTCTGCAATGCCACTTCTGGATATGACATAAACACCTTGAAAACAGGGCCTCAATGAGAAATGTGTACACCCATTTTTATAGTAAGTATATTCACAGTGGCTAAAGGCTGGAAGAAGCCCAAATGACCATTAGCAAATGAATGAATAGGCAAAATGAGATATGTAATGCAAAGGAGAGATAAGAAAGACTTCCTCAGTGACCAATGCAAAGAAATAGAGGGAAACAACAGAAAGGGAAAGACTAGAGATCTCTTCCAGAAAATTAGAGATACCAAGGGAACATTTCATGCAAAGATGAGCTTGATAAAATACAGAATTGGTATGGACCTAACAGAAGCAGAAGATATTAAGAAGAGGTGGCAAGAATACACAGAAGAGCTGTACAACAAAGATCTTCATGACTCAGATAAACACGATAGTGTGATCACTCACCTAGAGCCAGTCAAATAGGCCTTAGGAAGTATCACTACAAACAAAGCTAGTGGAGGTGACTGAATTCCAGTTGAACTATTTCAAATCCTGAAAGATGATGCTGCACTAAATATGTTAGCAAATTTGGAAAACTCAGCAATGGCCACAGGACTGGAAAAGATCAATTTTCATTCCAGTCCCAAAGAAAGGCAATGCCAAAGAATGCTCAAACTGCAGCACAATTGCACTCATCTCACACACTAGTAACGTGATGCTCAAAATTCTCCAAGCCAGGCTTCAGCAATACATGAACTGTGAACTTCCAGATGTTCAAGCTGGTTTTAGAAAGGGCTGAGGAACCAGAAATCAAATATCCAACATCCGCTGGATCATCAAAAAAACAGGCGAGTTCCAGAAAAACATCTATTTCTGCTTTATTGACTATGCCAAAGCCTTTGACTGTGTGGATCACAATAAACTGTGGAAAATTCTTAAAGAGATGGGAATACCAGACAAACTGACCTGTCTCTTGAGAAACCTATATGCAGGTCAGGAAGCAACAGTTAGAACTGGACATGAAACAACAGACTGGTTCCAAATAGGAAAAGAAATATGTCAAGGGTGTATATTGTCACCCTGCTTACTTAACTTCTATGCAGAGTACATCATGAGAAACGCTGGGCTGGAAGAAGCACAAGCTGGGATCAAGAGTGCTGGGAGAAATATCTATAACCTCAGATATGCAAATGATACCATCCTTATGGCAAAAAGTGAAGAGGAACTAAAAAGCCTCTTCATGAGAATGAAAGAGAAGAGTGAAACAGTTGGCTTAAAGCTCAACATTCAGAAAACTAAGATCATGGCATCTGGTCCCATCACTTCATGGGAAATAGATGGAGAAACAGTGGAAAAAATGTCAGACTTTATTTTGGGGGGTGCCAAAATCACTGCAGATGGTGATTGCAGCCATGAAATTAAAAGATGCTTACTCCTTGGAAGGAAAGTTATGACCAACCTAGATAGCGTATTGAAAAGCAAAGACATTACTTTGCCAACAAAGGTCCGTCTAGTCAAAGCTATGGTTTTTCCAGTGGTCATGTATGAATGTGAGAGTTGGACTGTAAAGAAAGCTGAGCACAAAAGAATTGACACTTTTGAACTATGTTGTTGGACAAGACTCTTGATAGTCCCTTGGACTGCAAGAAGATCCAACCAGTCCATCCTAAAGTAGATCAGTCCTGGATGTTCATTGGAAGGACCAATGTTGAAACTGAAACTCCAGTACTTTGACCACCTCATGCGAAGAGTTGACTCACTGGAAAAGACCCTGATGCTGGGAAGGATTGGAGGCAGGAAACGGGGACGACAGAGGATGAGGTGGCTGAATGGCATCACCGACTCGATGAACATGATTTTGGGTAGACTCCAGGAGTCAGCAATGGATAGGGTGGCCTGGGGTGCTGTGATTCATGGAGTCGCAAAGAGTCAGACATGACTGAGTGACTGAAGTGAACTGAACTGAACTGAATGCAAAGGATATTATGTAGCCTTGAAAATACTTAAGGACATGTGCTACAACATGATCAAGGACATCATGATAAATAAAATAAGCCAGTCAAAAAAAAAATTGTATGAGCCCACTTTTGTGAGGTACTTAGAGTAGTCAAAATCACAGAGACAGAAATTAGAATAATTTCTCAGGACTGAGAGGATGGTGAAATGAGAGTTATTGTTTAGTGTGTCTATATTAATAATTTCAGTTTTCAAGATGAGTATAGTTCTGAAAATAGTGGTGATCGTTGCACAACAATGTGAATACAATTAATACCTCTCAAATATATACTTACTATGATTAAGATGATGAATAATGTTTTCTATGTATTTTATCACAGTAAAAATTGGAAGAAACAAAATCACTGAAATCAGCACTGATTCTTGGAAAATACCAATAGCTTTTATTAGAATTTAGCTAGAAGATACCCATGGTGGTTTCATGTCAATGTATGGCAAAACCAACACAATAAAGTAAAGAAAATTTTTTAAAAAAAGAAATAAAGAAAAAGAGAGAGAGAGAAATGAAAATTCCCCATATATGGAAGAAAAAAAGGCACAACTTTTCAGATTTGATAATTTACCTGATGATATTGGTATAATAGGCTTCCCTATTGGCTCAGATGGTGAAGAATCCACTTGCTATACTGGAGACCTGGGTTCGATCCCTGGGTTGGGAAGATCCCCAGGATGGCATGGCAACCCACTCCAATATTCTTGCCTGGAGAATTGCCATGGACAGAAGAGCCTGGTGGGCTACAGTACCTGGGATCACAAAGAGTAGGACATAACTGAGTGACTAAGAACCTAGGCATCTTATGAGGCTTCCCTGGTGGCTCAGATGGTAAAGAATCTGCCCACAATGTCGGAGACTGGAGTTCGGTCCCTGGGACAGGAAGATACCCTGGAGAAAGGAATAGCTAACACTCCAGAATTCTTGCCTGGAGAATATCATAACCAGAGGAGCCTGGTGGGGCTACAGTCCATGGGATCACAAAGAGCCAGACATGGCTGAATGCCTAACATTTTCACTTTCATTGGCATATAATAAACATCATTATGATAGTAAAATTGATATTTTAAATGTATTAGACAAATTCCTCCAAAAAATAAACTCTGAGCTTCCAAAAAGAGGCTCCTCTGTCCATGATATTCTCCAGACAATTATACTGGAGTGAGTGGCCATTTCTTTCTTCAGGGAATCTTCCCAACCCAGGGATCCCACTCTCATCTGTTAGTCTCCTGCACTGGCACGTTCTTCTTTGTCACTAGGGTTCTTTACCACTAGCACCATCTGGGTAGGGTTATAAATATCATTATGACAATAAATTGATAATTTAAATGTATTAGACAGATTCCTCCAAAAACCTCAGCTCAGCAAAAATGTGTGACTGAAAAAGGTATATACATAAATTTAATTATTATATGTAATAAATTTTCCTTAAAGAAAACTCTGTATCCTGAAAGTTTCACTGATTAATTCTACTAAACATTTAAGGAAGAAAAATGTTGTTTCTTTACAAATTCTTTCAGAAAATGAGAAAAAGTACTTCTTAACTCATTTTATTAAGCCAGCATTACCCTATACCAAAACAAACAAACAAAAAATTATGAGAAGAAAGCAAAATGAAAATCTATAATCAACATCCTACGTATTATAGATATAAATGTTCTTAACAAAATATTAGCAAATAGAAGTCAGCAGCACAGTAATAGGATAATGCAGTGCCAAAATCTTACAGAGTTTTATTTTTTAGAAATTGAGAAACTGATTCTAAAATGCAGTTGAAAAAGCAAAGTGTCTTCCTTGCACGATCAGTTACTTAGGCATGGGACACCCATGTGACTGACTTTAGTTAGTCTGTCTCCTGGTTACTTTTATCTAGTCAGCTGTCCCTATTCCATTTTTTGTCAATTAACCAAGTAATAGTCTCTCTAGTAATTATTTTCCTTCATTAGAGGATAAAGTCTAAAATCAAATACTGTCTTCTGTTGCCAATTTTCTTCAATTTCCTTAAATTCAAAATAGTCTATTAGTCTTCTTGGTCTTGTTTGAGATTAACTTTTAAAAAATAATAAGCTCATCTTCTTTTTGCATAAAATGTGTCTCATTTTGTGTTTTTTAACTTCTACTTATTTTATTCAGGTTTTCTATCCTCAGACAAAATGCTTCAGGCATATCACTGTGTCATTCTCAGGGTAAGACATTCAGAAGCAATAATGTTTATCTGTTCTCTTGCTGACATTCATTTTGGTCATCTGGTGAAGGTATCTTTAACTTCTCCACTGTTTGATTGTGATTTCTCCTTGTGTCTGGTGGGTTTTCTTCCTTGATTTTTGTCTCATTGTAGTAAAGAATGGAAATGGAAATGACGGACCAGTACAGCTCAAGCAGGCACGATTTATTAAGCAGGAAGCAGACAATACACTCTTGAGATGTGAGAGTGGACCTACCACTGTAGAAGTGGAGAGATCTGTTATGGCTCCTTTTCCCTTGGCAGTTCCTAGGGCTTAATTGGCTATTTTCCCCGTAAAATAGAGCTTGTACCCCGAGAAGGGAATGTAAATAGGACAACTGCTCAAAGCTAATCAGGGAGAGGGCCATGTCAGGTGTTTTTACTGAGGAAGGGTCTCACTCTGGGCCTGCAGTCTCCCCTTTTTGCAGGTTTTTTCCTTTCCTCTGTTTGCCCTCCGTGCGGTTCTTCCAGCCATCATTTCCAGTAACCACCATTTTGGATCCTGTTTACCTATTCTAACCTCCTAACTCTTGCAACTGTAAAACAATCTGTAAGGAGAAAATAAGTCCACCCCTCCACTACCATGAGATTTTTGCCTTTATCAGGAACTGAATAGTGATTGTGCTCAGTCGTGTCTCACTCTTTGTTACCCCATGGACTCTAGCCTTCCAGGCTCTTTTATTCATGGGATTTTTCAGGCAAGAAGACTGGAGTGGGTTGTCATTTCCTCCTTCAGGGGATCTTCCTGACCCAGGGATTGAACCTGTGTCTCCTGCATTGCAGGTGGATTCCTTATCCCTGAGCAACAGGGGAAGCCTGGATAATATATGTTTGACTCAGTTTGTAACCAAGTTGAACCCTATGGGACCTTCCCATGACAGACCACTCTTCTGTCTTCTGCTATAGCTCTGTTTTCAAGGACCTAGGTAATGTTACCTGATGTACATTTCCTGATTTGTTTTACAGATGCTAAAACTGCGGCCAAATGGAAGAAATTTGATCACCATGAGCATGTAGTCCCTGGACCTACTGGAGTCTAAGGGTTGATAATGTTAACTCCTGTGACGCTGGTTGGATGGCATCACCAACTCAATGGACATGAGCTTGAGGAAACTCCAGGAGTTGGTGATGCTGAAGGCCATGGGGTCACAAAGAGTTGGACACAACTGAGGGGCTGAACTGAGCTGAACTGTGACATTGACCTATTAACTCACCATTAACCAATCAGAGAATTGTGCACAAGCTGATCATATACTTGGGACTGCCTTTCCTCACCTGGCTCTTAAAAATGCTTTGCTGAAACCCATCATGGGAATTTCAGCTTTATGAGCACTAGCTGTCCAGGACTCCTTGTATGGCACCTTACAATAGTTGGCTAAGAGTGCTGGTGTTTGTAGCGGGCGTGATGGCGTCAAGGTTACTTCGCGGAGTTGGAGCTTTGGCCTCCCAGGCCCTGAGGGCCCGCGGTCCAAATGGAGTCTCCGTGGTGCGCTCTATGGCATCTGGAGGTGGTGTTCCTACTGATGAAGAGCAGGCGACTGGGCTGGAGAGGGAGGTCATGCTGGCTGCACGCAAGGGACAGGACCCATACAATATACTGGCCCCAAAGGCAACCTCAGGTACCAAGGAAGACCCTAATTTAGTCCCCTCTATCACCGACAAGCGGATAGTGGGCTGCATCTGTGAAGAAGACAACAGTACTGTCATCTGGTTCTGGCTGCACAAAGGCGAGGCCCAGCGATGCCCCAGCTGTGGAACCCATTACAAGCTGGTGCCACACCAGCTGGCCCACTGAGCCACTGCACTAACGCACTCAGAACATGATGTGGAATTTCTCCTTTCCAGTAAAGACTAGCCATTACATTGGCGTCTCCTCCCATAAAAAAAAAAAAAATAGTTGGCTAAATTCTCCTTCACCAAACCTGGTGTCAGTAGATTAGTTTTACTGTACGCATGTGCAGGTGAGTGGACCCAAGTGTTGGTTTAGTAATAGGTTCACCAAAATTTGAATGCATTGAAGAAAAGAGTAAGACATAACAGTAAAATAAGAATGCAGCCCTAGAAGACAAAAATGTATGGATTTCATTTTTAGCTCCACACTTAAGAGCAGTGTGGCTTTCTATATAAAATATATGTAAGAGCTACCTCAAGTGAATAAGATTTTTATAAGGATTAAGTCAGTCAAAAATGCAAAGCAACTAGCTCATTTATTGATAAAAAGTTCTCATTAACTTTTAGCACCAATTAGGAATATTACTTCTGTTGTAATTATTATTAAATTCCTATTGTTCCTAAATATTAAAATAATTTAGATTCTCTTTGTGTTTCTCATTTTTTTCCCCCAGGCAGTAATTGAAATGTTTAGGTAAATCAAAGCAAGAGACCACAGAGTTCTTTTCTGTAATAAGAAATTTGGAGACAATATGCAATTTACCTGGACTAGGTAATTTCAAGGAAGACAAATTACAGAAGATACAGTAATACTAATGGGTTAAGTTGAATTTTTAAGATCATTTTTTTATTCATTCCATTAACAAAAAGTGTTGAATTTTGGTGCTAGATAACACAATCAGGTAATTTCCCCTGGGTATGCTCTCCATGAACTCTTAATCTTCCAATGCAGAGAAACTTTAATTAAAAAGGAGCCTATTAGCAGTGTACAATGTATTTAATGAGTGGGCCACTGACATCTCAATATGAAATGGGGCAATTTCATTTAAATAGAGGAAAGATGGTTATAAGAACTTCTCTTAGAGTTCACTAAGAGTTCTGAAAATATAAAGGTCTTGTCTTTGTTAACACTGAATTTTTGAAGCACACCCGCTAAGTGTGGCTCAGCTGGTAAAGAATCCACCTGCAATGCAGGAGACCTGGCTTTGTTCTTTGGGTTGGGAAGATCCCCTGGAGAAGGGAAATGCTACCCTAGAGAATTCTATGGACTGTATAGTCTATGGGGTCTCAAAGAGTTGTACATGACTAAGCGACTTTCACTTCACTTCACTTCTTTTAAATGGCCAGTGAGAGGTCTTCTTAGTTCATCATTCAAAGCAATATTTCAAATTACTAGAATTAAGTTTAGCTCTGTGACATATTATAAGCTCCTTTCACTATTTAGTCAAATATCTTTAAACTTTCCCTTTGAGGTCCTGCCATTTTAAAGAGGAAAATATTATTATATAATTTTTGATACTTTTTCTAGTCTCTTGTATATAATCTGCACACACCTAGATATAATTCATTTCTCATAATTACTCTTGTGAACTACATATACAACAATAGCCCTAAGGACTAGTGAATGATTTATTATAGGAAATATTACATATTGATACTTGCATATGATATTTTTAATTATCTTTCACCGGCTTTTGAAAACATGTGTGAAGTTTCATGCAGAATCACCAAACAATATGCCATTTTGAGCACTCAATAAAGATGGATTGAATATGAAGAGGTTTATATCTCTTTTTATCCATCTACATAAAACTACTATAAATAAAAAGAAAATTCTGTGGAAAGGGAGAAAAATGATAGGTAGACTCTAGATTAAGTTGGTTACTAATTGAAATGAGCAGTTTTATGAGGAATGCAAGAAGGTCAGAAGATTAAATGACTGAGATTCATTAAGTCATAAAATGTTTTGCTCAGCTTCAATTTAGTCTATTAAGTAAACATGAAGTTGAAACTATATAAATAAATATGACAAAAAGTATACTGAATGTCATTATGCCATAAATATTGTATGAATTTAGTAGTATTTACTTCATCTATAAATTATTAAGTATTTCCATTTCCAGAAAAGTTAAAACATGAGAACTGTGTGCTACCACCCCTCTTTATCAAATCTAACTCAGGCACAGTTATACCATTAAAAAAATGCTATTGAAGGGTCATAGCTATGTAACTCTTCCAAATTACATCCCTTCCATTATACTGAAATAAATAAATAATTTAATGCAATTTACTGTATTGTTCATTTCATTTACCATAAGGCAGTTCTAGCCCTGAGATCTAATTTTTCCATAGCACCTTTTCTTCTTTTGCCATGTATGTGCTTGTGTGATTCTGAGGAAAACAATAAAGCTATAGGTATATATGTCTCTTTTTCACCTTGAATATATTCATTTCATAAACATGGAAAGTAAAATAATGTTTTTCCTTTCAGGTTGTTATACTATTCTAAAATTTATATTACATTTATTTTAGGTGAGATGTAATTTACAAATAGATTTGTATTATTTAAAGTGTAACACCATGATGATTTGACATATTTGACATGATTTCATTTGTGAAATGAGTAGCACAATCTGGTTAATTAACAGATTCATCATCTCACTTGGTTACTTCTTTTCAAAAAAATTTTTTTTTTATGATGAAGACACTTAAGTTTTACTCTCAGCAAATTTCAACTACACAGCATGATGTTATTAAGTATATTCATTAGGCTGAACACTGGATTCCCAGAAGACATTCATCTTATAACTTGAAATCTTTAACCAGCCTTTCCCATCTCCCCATCTTCTACCCTCACTCCGAACCCCTGGCAAACACTACTGAAATTCTATTGCCTATTTCTGTGACTTCAACTTATCTTTTTTAATCTTAGATTGATAGGAACTTAGAACACATATGTCAACATTTGATGTTCATGCATCTGTCTTGCTCTACAATATTATTTTTATGTTTAATTAATTCCTACTTTTCTTTCTCTCCATTTAATTGACTATATAGATAAAATACATTTTAATGATTTTAATTGGAATTTTAGGCGAGGGTAATAAGCTTGGGGACATTCCTAGTTGTGTTACAATAAACTGATTAAATTATTTATCTTGTATTCTTGGTCCCTGAAAACACTAATTTTATTACAACTGGTAAGGAGTAAGAAAATGTACATTAATATACAATGAGAAACTTTGGTACAGTATGGAAAATATTTCTTAAATATCCACTTAGATTAATTTCACAGCCTTTGGGGTATATTTAAAAGAAGGAAACATAAAAACAGCAGTGAAGTACTTTAAAATTTGTCTCTTTTAAATGAATATCATCATATACCTTATTTTCTGTGATATATCTTCAACAAGGTAGTATATTAGTTTGCATAGAGAGTCCTGAGTTTGTATACAATTGCAATATCTAACTCTCTGTTATGAAATTTCTCTGAAGGCTGTTCTTTATAATTAACTCTGAAATAAATCATTAACATCCAAGTATTTTCCAGGTTTAACCATTCTTTGTCTTAGCCCCTTTGGGTGATTCTAGGCAGCCATGTTTTCACCACATGGCTTTATTTACCCAGTCATAACTGATTGGATAAGAGATAGACTCTGACAAATAAAACAACAACAAAAATCTCCAAACCAAACAAAGCCAACAACAAAAACCTCTTTGTTTCGAAATTTGTAGTTGTGTCAGTTCTTCCTAATTCCTTAAGTTGGGGATGTTTGACCCCAAGGTCAGTGAGATAGGTCTTCTACTATGGGCCCAGCAAAGCAGAAAAATCTGATGCCATGGAGAAAAGAGAAATGAAACTAAAAGGCAGAGGAAAATCGTAAATGAAAAGTCAGGTGGTGAAAATGAGGAAAAGATACTCTGTGACTTGAAGGCTGCTTTTATTTTTTGCTCTCAGCTTGAAGAATCTTGCTTGTAATGTATGTCCTTGTGTTTCTCAGAAGGAAATGCTATTATTTAGTCAGCCTGAACGTGTCGTTTATTATATCCAAATGATCTTTCACTGAGACACTCACCATTCATTTTCTCAGTATCATCAGGGGTAAATAATGTCCCTTTATTTTAGTTAATACAAACAAAATGAGATATTTGTCTTTAAGTCATTTACACGAACCTAGGAGCTAGAGTTTCATCTTTGGGATTTTCCATAGTGGTACATGGGAACTCAATAAAACAAAGCTCTCATGTAAATGTCCATTTATATTTCCTGAATAAGATTATCAGCTTTAATACAGTCTTTTCATGAATGCCTTAATCTTATCAATATTATTAATATTTTGTTTGGAAAGTAATTACTGATGTGATAAAGTTGAAAAGCAGAACTTCTGGATCTCAGACCATGTGGCTTCAAGATTCTGGTTCTGCCTCATTAGTTTGTGGTCTTAGGAAAGTTACTTAGAGTTATTTAAAATGGAAATATGATTATTAAAATGTTATAAAAGGTAAAATAATTTATAAACTTGAAAATCCTTGAAGTATTCTTAGTATACAAGATCTTTTATAATTAATTGTTTTGCCATTGCTTTTCAATAGCATATCTGTAGGAAAAATGTGTTTAAAAAAGTATAAAGATAGCATTACTGGGAAATGAAGACTATGTGGATAATGGGTTTTGTTGTATGGTAAAAGCACAGAGAAGCAGTCAGCAAACATTTCAAAGAAACACTTGCATCCAGGTGACTGGAGAGAATACGGATGGTGATTTGTTGCTCAGTGGTGTCTGACTCTTTGTGACTCCATGGTCTCCTGCCAGGTTCCTCTGTCCATGGGAATTCTCCAAGCAAGAATACTGGAGTGGGTTGCCTTGAGGCTCCAGGGGTCTTCCCAATCCAGGGAATTGAACCCAGGTCTCCCGCGTTGCAGGTGGATTCTTTACCAACTAAGCCACCAGGGAAGCCCATATGAATACATAGCATTTCATAATTGTAGCTTCCTGCAATCTTTAAAGTTCCTTGGAAATCTTTTGACCAGGGGACTTTGATAACATAACCATGCTCTGCATTCAATTGGTCTTGCAAGGTCAGAGAGTAGTTTGGTTACCAAGTTGTACAGTTGAATGCTACTTAATGCTAAGTGTAAAATACTACTCCAGATCTTTATTTTTTCTGTAGATCTATACACCTTCTCCCACTAACTTTTCTCCATGAGCAGTTAAAAATATATGAATTCCATTCCTTGCTAATTTCTTGATAATCTTACACTATTGCCTTTGAATAATATAACTACACTGTAGTCCCTATTTTTAAAGACTTAACCTTAAAGACTACTTGGTTTTGAATCCTGGAGTGTAATTAATCCTAGAGGCTCTGGTAGTTGAGTTGATAGAAGCAGCAGGCTGGTTTAAGAAGTTTACCATTTCTCTCCTATATATCTTTTGGTATATGTTGTTCATATAATCAGCAATATGTGATATTTAGGTGTCCGACTCTACTTTCTGCAGGGGACTCCTTTAATTTGGTGTTTGTCCTCACACTTAAATTCAGCCTTCATAGAAACCCATGCTTTGATTATTATGGCAAACCACTGGGAGAATCGAATTACCTGTAGTGGCTTCCATTCACTTTTTTCATTCAATTCATGATCTGTCAGTTTCAGCTGCTAATATGCAGCCAATAGCAATATCAACTCACGTAAAATGTTTACTACCTTCCCCGCCCAATGTTTTTTCTACTTATCACCTTTTATTTTTTAATGTGCAATGAATCTTAAACTTCTGGTTTATTTTTACTATGTTATTTTATTTATTATTTTATTTTAGTTTAAGATAAGAGAGACATTTTGAAATTGTGGAATCATGGTATATATTCTAGAATCTGTTAATTACTGGTAATAGGATTTTTAGCCAATTATTTGAGCTCTTTTACTCAAGCTTTCTTTATTTTCAAAGTGAATTTTGAGGTATATAAAAACATAAACTTTGGGGGAGGGAGGAGGGAGGAGGGACCCGGAGGGGAAGCATATGTAAACCCATGGTGATATCATGACAATGTATGGCAAAAACAATAATAAAAAAAAAAAAGTATGTCCTGTAACATTCTCTATAGTCCTTTTGAACTTATTAAACACCTCTGCTTATGTGGGTCTTCTCCTGATAGCATAACCAAAACAAACTTTCCTTCCTGAGGTGTCTGAACCATTAGCAATCCTGCCTAAGTGGGATTATTGTAGTTTTCCATTAGCTTTACTCAAAGGATATGAGATGTCCTATAGTCCAGATTCTTCTTTACTTACACTGTGCCTCCACCGAAGCTGGATTTACTCCTGGTAGTCACTCCAGCCAGTAGTGGAACACTCTTCTTTGTTCCTTTAGAAGCAGGAAGAGTCCAAGTGGCCAGGCTGCTGCCTTACATGCCGGTTCAATGTAAGCATTGTCGTATCTACTAGTGAAAGCAAAAGTTTTGTTAGTGAATCAAGAGTAACGGGTGGTGGCACTTACACAGGTGAAGTAATACTGCTATCCTGTCCATCTATTTCACTTTCATGCTCAACTGGACAATGTCGTGGGTCTCTGAGAGTTAGACTATTCTGATTACTGCTTTGGCTCCACTATTCATTTTGGTAGCCATACCCACCTTGTCTTTGGCAATTAAGTGACATTACTTGAGTCTTGCAACTCTGACTGTCCATTATTCCCATTGCATATAGGGATTCAATTTGATGGTAGACTTGCCCCTGTACATATTTTACCTAGTGAGAATAGCAACCATGAAAACTTTTAAGAATACTGGGCCTTCCCTGAAACTTTTTTTTTAATAATATATAACCACGGTTTAATTATGTTGTGTCCTCTGAGACTTCCCCGGGTGGGTGAGGAAATCTTACATGAAAAATGCTGTCTAATATCCCAATGTCCCTGAACTTTGAGATGCCTTTCTCTATAGTATTCAAGGCATTTGAGGATTTCAACTTCTTTTAGTTATAGGCTACCTTTGGGTCCATGTTTCTGCCAACCAATTAAACATCTGAAATCTATGCTTAATGGGCTCATCCAATACTCTTGTTCTGATTCAGCTGTATATTCTTATTATCATGATGCCACATCATTAATACTCATTGTCACATGTATTTCTCTTATTTCTATATGGAAAAAAAAGTTAGACAAGCCACACAGTTTTGTGCAATACACAGCAAACACTTCATAAATTACACTTTGTACCTCACTTTTTGGAGCCTGCCAGAACTTGAGTCTTTATATATCAAAAGGCAAAGAAGGATGGTAGGGTTAGGCCCTGAAGATAATCAGCAGGGCTCTGAATGGAAAATACCTCAGGGGAAGCCATTACAAATGCTTTAGACGAAGGGGGGAATCTCTTCAGGTAAGAAGACTATGTCTACTGGCCAAGAAGGCCAATCAGAATTTAAAGATTCAATGTCTGCAGCTTCACTGGAACATGACCATATGCACCCACTTTAAATTTCAGGTCCACATCCCTTCCAGATCAACATTCTGACTTTGATAGAACACATTCTGTAAAGTTGGGAATTGATTTGCACAGTAATTCAGTCACTCACAGGATGAGTTTTTCTTTGTTACAGAAGTTACCCTGATCCCATTAACAACAAGAGAAAATACTTCATTTCAGGGAAGTAATAGAAGCTTTTAGTGATATATCCCTGATTTGAGTTGAGAATTTAAGCCCTGAGCTCATCATTTTCTTTCCCTCCATTCTATAGCACAGTTAGGAATAATCAGCCAATCCTATGATTACTCCTCAATCAGACTAAAACGTTCTAAGGTGATAAATACATGGTCACCCAGAACCTCACTTCTTACAGATATTTGGTTAGGCATATCCACATGGCATTATTTTGGGTATCTTGATTTCCACATCATAACATGGGCTACTAGTGACCTATGCATCATTGGCAATAAAATCTTTAGTATCTCTAAATCCAGTCTCTAAGATTAGAAAATCATTTCTGGAAAACAAGAACACAAATTATGAAACTCATGCTTCATTCTGTTTCTTCCAAAAATTAAAAAAAAAATGTTTTCTCCTCATGAGAACTTGGTTACATTTTTGAGACTTTTAAGTTGATTGCATCAGGTCCATACAAATTATATAGGATACTGTTCTCAAATATTCTTTATGAACTTTAATTGAATCTACAAAGTACCATCACAGCATTACCTAAATTAGTGTTTCACTGGATACCTGGAGACTAGAGCCTAGCAAAATTGACTAATCAAAAGATGATAACAATTATCAGAAACCCCATGGAGTGTTATGAAAATAAAATGTGCTAGTATAAAATAAAGCATTTCTTACTGTCTGGCATATATTAAGTGCTACCAAAAGTGTTAACTACTGTTTAAGCCATTCTGGGTTGGATTTCTACTTCTTGAAGCAAATGTTCCCTAACACTCTTTCATAATTAGTTAGGAAGTAAGGAGTCTCCTACTTGCTGGAAAAAAGATGTGCAGGAGCTTGTATTCAGCCATGCACTCATCCTTGTGTTGGTCATTCCGGCAACTCTGAGCATTATGATTGGTCCTGCCTGTCACAACTACAGAATAAGCTACTGATTATTTCTTGTGTTCAGGGAAACAAGAATGTTTCCAGAAAAAGCTGAGGAACAACAAAGCAAATGCTGACAATAGCCATAATTTTCTACTTTCTAGCATGCATGCATGTGCATGAACACACACACGGACATACACACTTATACACACACACACACACACACACCTTATAATGCACACAGTTCCAAACTTTCCCCTATGTGATACTATCATTCCACATGCAACACAACAAACACTCATAAAAGGAGAAATTCCTAAGCCAGATTCATCTTATTCATTCCCATCCAAGGTCACGGGACCCACATTATCTGCAATCTTTTTATTGAGGCTTAGATATGTAATCATGAAATTTCTGGACTATGTGATAAACTACCTTGTATGTAGTCACCAGGCTACCTTGGTGGCTCAGATGGTAAAGAATCTGCCTGTAATGTGGGAGACCTGGGTTCAATCCCTGGGTGGGGAAGATCTCCTGGAGGAGGGCATGGCAACCCACTCTAGTATTCTTGCCTGGAGAATACCCATGGACAGAGGAACCTGGTGGGCTGCAGTCTATGGGGTCTCAAAGAGTTGGTTACGACTGAGTGACTAAGCACAACCTTATGTGTAGGCAGTGTTTAATTAAGGATGGAAACCTGGGTAACTCCCAAACAACAACCAGTCAGAAAATAAGTGAAAATAGCACATAACAGTCACCACTTGAAACTTTCATCTTCCAACAGGAGGAGTATAAACGGACCTAACCCACTTCCTTAGAGGGAATAGAATGAATAAATGAATTATTATTCCAAACTGCCCTAGATTCTATCACCTGAAAATATTCACTTTCTCCCTTGTCTTCTCCCCACCAAAGAGGGTCATTGAGGTCAAGGAGCATCACAGTAAAGCAGGCTTTGAATGCATTCTCTCCTGGTTAAGCATCCCTGAAGCACAGCATTACCCACATGGAAAAAAAGGAAGGAGATAATCTACTTTAATCCCTTTGAAAACATTAGCTTTTTGGTAAGTAGACTGATGACATTTATTATTTTTATTTTTTCTTTGTTTTCTCCCTTGTTTTTGGTGATAACACTTAAGATTCTATCTTCAGCAAATTTCAAGTATACAATACAGAATTATCAACTACAGTCACCATGCCTTATCATAGATCTTCAGCACTAAGGTTAATCATTCTAGAATGCTGTATTTATTATCCTTTTGGTTTTTCTTATATATTTAAATCTTGTATGTGTTTCATAAAACTACTATTTGGTTTCACTTTCTATAGGTGGTCTTATTCTGTATCTATCATTAAATTTGGATTATTTTTAATGATTTTTAAAATTAATTTATTTGACTGTGCCAGGTCTGGCATGTGGGGTCTAGTTCCCTGACTAGGGATTGAACTGGGGCCCCCTGCAATGGGAGTGCAGAGTCTTAGCCACTGGACCATGAGGGAGGTTCCTAAGATTAATGACATTTATAATGTGAGTTTCATTATCTGTGAAATGCTGCCTGAAGAATGTTCTTGATTCACTATTGATTGTGATAAACTAAAGAACTTCCCAGGTTGTACTAGTGGTAAAGAATCCACCTGCCAATGCAGGAGATACAAGAGATGAGGATTTGATCCCTAGGTCAGTAAGATCCCTTGGAGAAGGGAATGGCAACCCACTTCAGTATTCTTGTCTGGAAAATCCCATGGATAGAGGAATCTGATGGGCCATAGTCCATGTGGTGGCAAAGAGTCAGACACGACTGAACACCACAACACATGACAAACTATGCTAGAATCTACGGCTTTCTGGTACATGGCTTCAGAATATGATCATGCAAGCTAGGTAATTACCTGGGTATAAAATAATTTTTTTGTAACATATATGTTCCCTGCTATGTGAGGCAATAACCTGTACATCTTTTTAGAATTCAAATAAATGATCACTGCCAAATAATTTTTGTCCAACATGAAAAGGAAGGACCTGCAAGTCATGTACAATGCCCCAGACCTCCTCTTTCTTGACCGATTGTCTCCATTACTTGTATTCCACAAATTATGATTAATCCTGGGTAAGATTATTAATCCATAGGAGTCCAGCTAAAATCACCCCTAGATTAGTTCAGAGAAAATTTCCCTGTTAGACTGACAAATTTTGGCCTCACCTCTATGGCTGAGTAGGTGGAGAGTCTGAGAATTTCTTCAGCTGTTGAAGAATCTCAAGATATTTCTTCAGAAATCCAAAAACCTTAAAATATTAATTGACTGAACATAAACGTCAACCGCTAACAGTGCCAGAAAATCTCTCAAGTCAACAACTTCAAATCAAAGCCTATCCAGTATTTGTAGATACTAGTGTCATTAGTCAGCTGGTCAGAGGATTTGGCTATTCCTCCTTGACTCAGTGTATTACAGAGAAAAATGACCTACCTCAGCAATGCTTCAGATCTGTCTTGCATTGTCTTCTTTGTCTCTAGACAAGCTATATTTTATTTCAACTTTTTCTTTCTAGCTTGTAGCAATTTTTACTCAAAAGAGAAAGACATGAGCAATTCTCTTAAATTTCCTATATTTTTTCCCCTCCAAGTCAGCTAAAGAGACTTAGCCTGTATCGTGTCCAAGTACCAGAATATCATAGAGGTATTTTAATAGCTGATTATTGCCTTTGGACTTGGATGGTTACCATCTGTATTTGTTCACCAGAAGTGTCATAACAAAATACTATAAACTGTGGCTGAAATGATAAAAATGAAATACTTCACAGTTCTGGAGGCTAGAAATCTGAGGTCAAGGTGTCGGCAGGATTTATTCCTTTGAGGATCTGTGAGGAAGAATCTATCTCAGGCCTCTTTCCTTGGCTTATAGATGATCATCTTCTCCCTGTGTCTCTGTACATTGTCTTTCCTTTATGAGCGTCTTTACTCAAATTTCCCCTTCTTATAAGAATACTAGTCATATTGGATTAAGGTCCACCCTAATGACCTCACTTTAAGTTGAACAATTTAGGACATCAGCAATAATCTTATTTCCAAATAAACACACACTCTGAACTTAAAGGGATTTAGAACATCAGCATATGATTTTGTGGCAGACACAGTTCACTCCATTACACCACCTTGGTTATGTGCAAAGGACTGTATCCCAGCCCCTTGATATAGTCGATTTCCCATTTTGTGGTCTGCTTTTAGCAACATTCCATCTTCCTGAATGTATTAATCAAGATTCCAGCGGACAGAAACCTTACATGTGAATATAAAGGATGCTGGTATTTGTATTCAGTTTTGTTATTGAACTATAGAAGGATGGAACTGGCTTTGAGGTCCATAAAGCACTTGAAAATTATTGAGACTTTCTTTCTTTTGTATGTTTCTCTCTGACTGTTGGCTTGATTATCTCAAGCCAGCTGCTCAGGAGAGATTGAGTCCACAACAGAGTTCTAGGCTCATGTCCACGGAGCCTCAGGCATCCAAGAACTAAAAGCAGGCATTTCACAGTCAGCTCCTGCAAGAACAAATCCAAGGAAGACTTTCTGTAGTTCTTGCTTTATGGATATCTTCACCTCTGGATCAATCATGGTGACTAAAGGTGGGTGAATTTTATCATGGCTTACCTGTTCATACCTAATGCCTTAGGATTGGGGTAAAATAATATGAAAGAAAAACATAGACAGTAAAAAAAACTTTTATACTGCTAACTTATCTGGTACATCAATCATCTTAGAAAATGATGCTTAATATCATAAGTACTTTCCTCAATGGACAAAATACAAAACAGAAGATATTTAAATTTTTTTTCATTTCCTTTTAGCAATCCTTTTGTCTATTACTATGCTTTTTATCTCCTTTTTTTGTGCTTTAGTCTTATATTTTACATTTCAAAATATTTTCCTAGATATTCGTTGTTCTGTGTATGTGTGTGTGTGCATGTATATGTAATGTGTGTATGTATATATTTGAGTATTTTTTTTTCTTTAATTCTGATAAAAAGCACAAAACTGTGGTTGAATTACTCTCCTCTCTCCCTCACAGCTCAACTGGTTATGGGTAGGGAAAAAAAATCATACTGTGGGGTATATATTGTGAACTCATGTGAAACAATTTAGTCATTCAACACTCATTAGAAACTTTTATTAACTATTGATACCTTTCAAAATTAGAAGCAGTTGTGAAGTGGTATGGGCTTCCCAGATGGTGCTAGTGATCAAGAACCCATCTGACAATGCAGGATACATACATAGGTAGCTTCGATCTCTGGGTCAGGAAGATTCCCTCAAGGAGGGCATGGTAATCCACTCTAGTATTCTTGGCTGGAGAATTCTATGAACCGAGGAGTCGTGAGCTACAGTCCATAGCGTCGCAAAGACTTGGACATGACTGAAGAGACTGAGCATGCAGCATAGGGAGTGGTATATAGGCATTTTTTCCATGATTTCACTGTTAGATTATTTTTTCCCATAGTATTCAGGTTTTTTTAGACCAAATTCTTCAGAATATGATGTATTGGAAAGCAGATAAAAATAATTCAAAATGCATTTATTGCTAGGCTCAGGGAAATTTTATTCCTTCTTAAAGAAAAATGCCAACCAGTATCTTATATGAAAGGCAATTCCAATTCAGCCATAGTAGCATACTGGCTAAAAATTAAGCGGAATCAGTAGATGGTGAACGCAGAGACCAGTGGAGCTCTATATTTGGAAAAGTGAAGTCACTCAGTCGTGTCAAACTCTCTGTGACCATGGACTGTAGTTGGCCAAGCTCCTCCATTTATGGGATTTTCCAGGCAAGAATACTGGAGTGGGTTGCCATTTCCTTCTCCAGGTAATCTTCCTGACCCAGGGAGTGAAGCCGGGTGTCCCGCATTACAGGTAGACTCTTTACTGTCTGAGCCACCAGGGAATCCCTCTTTTTATTGGGAATACAAGTTCAAAGGTAGCTGTGGTTGATTTTGCGAGATAGTTTTCCTTCTTTCATGCAAAGACTTCCTATTAGCTCATCTTTTTTGAATAACACTTATTTCTCTAAATTTTCTCTAACACCTCTCACACTAGTTAGCAAACTGTATGATGGAAAAATTGATAATGATATTTGAAGTGTTTTAAGAGGCCAGGCCTGGAGCATGCTTTGCTCCTTTGAGTTGCTTCAAACCGCCCTCTACTGCATTGTAGATTAGAGTACACTTATGCACACATATAAAACTGTTGATACTGAAGTGTTTTTAAAATAAGTTAATCCATAGACAATATAACACTAGGTTAGATAGATGGATTATGCAGCATGTAGTTTCAGCCCAAGGTCAAGACATCCTAGGTGAAATTCTGAGGAGTTAGAAAATTCGATCTGCAAAACATATTTTTTCTGGGTTAATAAATAATAAATAATAATAATAAATAATAATAATAATAAATAACAACAGCTCAGCTAGAGACTAGATTTCTATATTTGCTTTTAATTTTCATACCACCTTCCTCTTCAGGTACCAATATGGCTAGACTTGACATCTTTTTATTCAACAACCCATTGGGTTAAGAAAGCCAGATACTGTATCAGGAAAATCTGCACAGAAAGCTCCACTGTCCTACAGAGGTTTTGTCTGGAGTGGCTGCATTTGTTTTCTTTTTCTTTTTTTTCTTTAGAAACAGCATCCTGCATGTTTAGCGAGGTTAAGACCTTTTGAGTTTATTAAGTATCTTCATAGTAATTACTGAGCTTTTTTTCGCTTTATTCCTGGAAACCATGGGGATGGGTGATTTCTTCCAGATTCTCCTCCTATCTCACATCCACAAATTCATAGTCACAGCTCTAAGAACTGTTAACACTGATCCTCTGTCCTTTACCAGACTCTCTTAATGTATTAAGTCTGTAATAATCCATCTCTGTTTAAGACCTTGGGTAGTACTCTCCCTTGTTACTGCAACATGGTGGGATTTTGTTCTCTCAAACATATTATTTTGATAACTTCAGTTGCTATCGTGACTAAAATAGGAGCTGTCCATTTGCCTTCACTAATCATGTTTCTCAAAACTCTTGTTAGTGATCATCTGTTTGTTGTTTCTGACTTTATTTCCACTCAGTATCTAATATTTTATCATTCCGCTGGTTCTAAAGGTCAGTTTGTTTAAATAAGGATTCTTAGTCTAATTCAGTTCAATTCAGTCTTTCAGTCGTGTCTGACTCTTTGTGACCCCATGAACCGCAGCACGCCAGGCCTCCCTGTCCATCACCAACTCCCGGAGTCCACTCTAACCCATGTCTGTCGAGTCGGTGATACTCTAATAGATGGGAGAAAATGTGCAAAGACATTGGGTGGGCTTTCTACCATGAAAAAGTTCAGTGTTAGCTGCTCAATCATGTCTGACTCTTTGCGACCCAGTGGACTATATAGCCCACCAGGCTCCTCTGTCCATGGAATTCTCCAGGCAAGAACAGTGGAGTGGGTAGCCATTCTCTTCTCCAGGGGATCTTCCTGATTCAGAGATTGAAACGAGTCTCCTGCATTGCAGGTAGACTCTTTATTGTCAGAGTTACAAGGGAAGCCCAGGTTTCCTACTACAAATTTTAACAAATATTTTCTTGTTTCTGGATTATTATAGCTTTCTTTAAAACCATTATCATTATACCTTAACAATTAATATATGCTAAAATATAAGTCAAAGTTAAATAAGTATTAATACAAAAGATAAAATATACTATAAATGACACTATGAGCTAAACCCAAATTAAACCCTATAGCTAAGATATTTAACACCCTTTCTTTGCCCCCCTTAGTACACCACTGAAAAATAAAAATATTCAAATATTCTATAAAGAGATTAATTTACAAAACATTTAAAAGGAAGCAAAATATTACGGAGAAACCACCTAGCATTTCAGATATATTAACAGAGTAAAATGTGCTAAACCTCAGACTACCAATTTATATCTAGACAAGAAGTCCAACTATACACTACCTAAAAGATGGACATCTCAAATAAAAATGGCTCAAAGAAGGAAAATTTAAAAATCAAACTTCCCTCAGGCAAGCTCAAACAAAATTCAAATAAGAGCATTATAATATTAATATAATCCAAACTATAATTCAGAATAAAACCATTTATCAGAATAAAAGAGGCAATTGTTAACACTGAGTTTGTAATAGCAAAATGCTAAGGTATATGTAAAAACATATTCAGGGACTTGTTCTTTCTCTCTTCTAGTTGCTATTTGACATATGTGTATGTGTGTGTGTGTGTGCATACCAGTATGCGTGTACAATTATCTTTCATTCTTCTTTAATCTCTATAATGTCTTATTTCTTAAACAAATACAGTCTGATATGCTAATAGATACTGATTTTACCTGTTTCCCAATTAGTATATTAGCAATTCAGCGGAGGCTTTTAGTAGCTCAAACCAGGGGAGAATAGAAAGAATGAACGTTTTGAGCATCAGATTGAAACTCTGAATTCAGAGGATGTAGTTGAAATGGAACTGTTTGCACATATTAAATGACATAGATCAATTAATTTCTTTTGATTTTCCAAACAAATTGAGGCTATCATATAGATTTATCTGTGGCATATAATTAATGTAAAAAGGAAATTGTGGAAGCAAAAGAAGAAAAATGACACATCGATGCTAGTCTGGTGGAATGGTTGGCATTTCTACATTGCAGCCTTTGGCAAGATTAACCTGCACTCCCGTGTATTTTTAGAAGAATGAGGCTGACAGAGTTTACAATGGGAGGTGATAGAACTGGATCAAATCAACCTGCTATGTTCCAAGGTACACCGTTCAGCAATCCCAGGGGGCCACTTAAAGTCTATAATCCTTCTTACTGTAGTGAGGATTTGAGAAATAATTGCTGGCATGTGGGGATTTCTTTATTGTTTTTTTGCTGAGCTAAGTGGATTAAATCAAGGTTATCTCAAGTTTTTTTCGATCTTAAGCGACAAAAATATTCAGTATCTCTAGAATAACAATAGAACCCTAAAGGCAAAAATACCAACAGTTCCATATTTTATTTTTCAGCTGAACTTATGTTTATGTGTTAACACTCATTTCAAAGGTCTATGCAAGGGAATATGACCAACTATATTCTGCTTCTTAAAGGGAAATTTAAAGCTTAAGTCAGATATTATAATTAATATGTCACATCCGTTATGTCAAATATAATGCTTGGAAAATATAGATTGCATTTGTTTGATATGTCAGTATATTTATGTCAAAATAAATATAACATATTTTGATTAAACTTGATTGCTAATCACCAAATTATAAATATATATTTTCAAAATACATTTGAAGCAAATGTTTTGGGTTATTTCTGCTTCTCCCAGTTTTTAAAACTGTCATGTTGTCTATCACATTCAGGTAGTAAATTATCTTTCTGATTAACAGAAACATCATTTTGAGAGCTTGATAAAAATTTATGCTAGGATAATTAAAATATTTTAAAACAAAAATAGCTTTAAAATGTTATATTTGAGGACATAAATATTTTTCTTTTATAAAGTTGTAGCATTAAAATTTGGTGAACGAGAAAATTGTGTAAATGAGTTTTTTTTTTATATAAATACATCTTAAAATTCATGAAACACTCAGGGAATATGGCCTTAGTAATCAGCTTATGCATTTTAAAATCAGCAGATAATGTTTAAATATTAAGATATAATTAAACAGACTTTACAAGTCTGTTTAGTCACCTGTGGTTAACAAAATAAAAAAAATAACAAAAATACAAATATTCAAGTTTTATAGTATTTCAGTTTTCAGAACTGGTTCCCAGTCATTATCTCATTCTTCCAAACATAAGGAAATACTATTATTACCAGAATTAAGTGTAGTCTTCTTCTGTGGTGGCTTGATGTAGTCATTCAGCTTGTCAGTAGGGAGGCCACGAGGATGAGGACACAGAATACTCAGTAACACAATTTATTTTTAGACAAATAATATCTCTTTTGAACTATCCTCAGATTTCAAAGCACTTTCTCAAGCATATTCAATTCTACAATTATAGCTCCTGTACAGGCTAGCCAATTTATCTTTAAGTCTCACCTTTGTATCTTTTTACCTGTCAACTCATTTCTCTTTTATGGTTCCTAAAGCAACCTTGTATTATAATTGTTAGCTAACATATCTGCTGATTCTTTGAAAGAAGAATATGTCTGTTAAATCCATCTGGTATAACATGTCATTTTAGGCAGTGTTTCCTTATTGATTTTCTGTCAAGAAGATCTATCCATTGATGAAAGTGGATATTAAAGTCCCTGACTATTATTGTATTGCTGTCTACTTCTTCCTCTTGGGAAATCTGAGGACATTTCTTATTCAACCTTATATATTAAATGTCGAGCACAGTGACTGGCAGATATGAGGTATTTAATAAATAAGTGAAATAAATGAAAGATTCAGTGAAAACAAAACATGTTAAGCATATTTCTGAGTAGAGATTTTAACATCCATAAACTCTGCCTATATTTACAGGTCTTATCCATTACTGAATTTCTAGAGTATTTAAATGTGTGCATTGAAATTTTATTAAAGATGATACATTAAAAACAATAAATTCATTACATAGAGTTTTTAAAAGCAATATCTTCATTAGTAAGGAGTAGATGTTTCTATTCTATCAGATGGGAAAAATATATCTGCTCTAACAGATGTATTTTCGAGCAACTTTTTCTGAGAATAATTTTGAGTCTCTCTTTAAACACAGGTTGTGCACTTTTTTTTCTCAGACAGTACTTGTTACTTCAAGAAGTTGACATTTCAGTTTTTATTTCTGAAAATATGAGTGATGAATGACACTTCAGTGATTTCAAAAGGACCTCACATCCTTCATTGTTGCATAACAAAGCACTGAAACATTTAATGTCTTAAAGGACATGCACTCTTTCTCACAATCCTGTGAAATGCCTGATCAGCACTTCGGGAATCACTTTGCATCACCAGGTCTCATTCAGGCAGTTACAGTCAGCTAACAGATGTGCTGGAGGTTGAAGTCATCTGGAACAGCTGGATTGCTGGGAACTTTAATCTTGGGATTCTCCACAGCCTGGAGATCTATGGTAACATTGTATGAAGGCAAACCCAGTGTCTTACATTAGCCAATGTCTTGAATTTGATGTGGAAGTGGCTCCATGAAATAATGAATAAAGAGAGGCATATTTTATTCTGGATCATTAGTGAAAAACTCTAAGGGTTACCCAATATTAATATTTCAAATCTCAAACACATATGCATTATTAAATAAATTGTAATAATTCCACATCAATAGTACATTCATAACAAGTCTAATGTCACACTCTTAGCAGGATGGAAAAGAGTTGAAATTTTGAAATCATCAAAGCAAGCAAGTTACTTTTCTCGTGTTGGGTCATATAACTAAACTTTTTGACTTTCTGAAAGTAAGTAATCATTTTCTGAAAACTATGCCAAAATAAATTATTCTAAAATTTTTAGCCTGAAAGTGCTATTCCCTTTATTAATTCTATATTCTTATCACCACATCTTGAGGCAGTCCTGAACCCGTGCCAGTCAGATATCTTTTCAAGAACATCGTTGCTGTACAGATGCAAGAGTACAGATAGCTCACAACCTCCAGCTGCACCACTTGCTGGATCTAAGTGAGTCTTAAGCAGAAGTCATGCTCTTTCTGAGTATCTTCCTTCCAGGAATGCACCATGGTAGAGGGACTAGGATCAGCCCATTTTTGCACAGTATGAGATTCATCTAATACTGAGGGTTAGGATAGCTATCTAAATTGCTGACAGGACATCTCATAGAAGCCTAGAGAAAGCAATATTCTGTGCTGAGCTAAGTTGAAATACCAGAATCGAGAAGAAGAAAGAAAAAGTCTCAGGAAAGTGGTCATGCTAGAACCAGTATATTATGTAAGACCAAAAGACCACTGGAGGATCGTGTTTCAACAGAAGATTCAGAAGACGTATTATGAAGGATATTGGGAATGTTATCATGAGAGGGACCTCAGCATTACTCAGAAGTCCTGGCCAGGGGTCACTGTAGCAGAACTTGCTATGGAGCTCAACGTATGGATAGCCACGGGGACAGTGCTTCAAAGCAATAGAAGCCCAGTAGCAAATCTTAACAGCCCAAAGCAGGGGCAGAGGTGATACCAGTTACTATAATAAGTGGGGAGATCAGAGTGGCAGTCAAGCCACTCAGGACTGACACATAGAAAATTGAAAAGATGGCTCACAGCACACAGTGTGTCTGAGAACAAAATGTGTGAGGCCAACATTTCACCAAACATGCATAAACAAAAGAAAGCAAGATTGAATGAGCAGGAGACTAAGGGAAGTCATTCCAATAGACTCATAATTCTTACTCAATTTCCAGAACTAAGTTAGTGCTTGAACCCAGAATGCATTGACTGAAGTATCTAGATCCCCAAGTGGGAAGATTCATAATAACTAAACAGGGAATAGATTCCTTTAGCCCTTCCCCAAAGGGATATTCAGGTGCTTACTTGGATGATACACTAGAGAATGGAGATCCCCCAGCATTTCAGGAACAACTGAACACACGATCTGAGTGAGCTTTGATACTGGAGGAATAGAAAATGATTGTGGCTTCACTATTACAGTAGGTGCAGACAGGAGACTAGTAATTACTGAAGTTATGGTCAAAATCTAGTTGTGGAACCAATAGTTAAATCCCTCCTCCTATCCTGAATGGATGATTGAAGTTGACGTCACTGGTAGCTGAAATGTATCTGACACTAGGTCATTGGTCTGAGGAATAAGATCTATTGTGATTGCAGTAGTTAAGCATCTGAAACTGCCCATACCTTCTCCATGGTAGTAAATCAAAACCTGGAATGTATCTCCAGGGTGGCAGTAAGTGGCAGAAATTTGTTTCACCTCTAAAAATTTAAATAATGCATAGAGGTAAATCTTATGATTGTTTAATTTTCCAGTGTGGCCCTTGCAGAAATTTGAGGGATCCTGGAGAATGAATGCATAATACCAGAGTTTCCATCAAGTGGTACTCTCAACCTTAGATGCTATAATGAACAAGCTTGAGTGGATAAATGCATCTGTAGTTACTGAAAGTGGCTATCAATTTAAATATGTGTTTAATTTAGAATGGTCCAAAAGTGTTTATATTAACATGAAATAGACTAAAATATACATATTTGATTTTTCCCCATGCCCCAAGAGTCTATTAATTGTCATTCCTTCTGTTGTAATACAGCTTTAAAAATATCTGAATCATTTGGATTACCCAGAATATCACATTGATCAGCTTCATCCATACATTTTAACCATATTACCTTAGATAAGGTATGATGAAGCCAGATAAGAAAGATAATAGAAAGAGACTATAAAGAGTTTTACAGTTTGTTTTATACTTACAGTCCTCTGGAGAGAGTATAGCATGCCATGTAAAACGCTCAAGGGAAATGCTAGAATCTATCACAAGGTGGGAGAGGGGGGTGCAGGGTGGTGGGAAATTGCCTTTATGGTGTTTTCTGTGGAAAGAAAAGGTTAAAGTAAGGAAAGCAAGCTTAGGATTAGATAATGCTAAAAACTGCCGTGGACTTTAGGGCATAGGAGCTGTCCCTGGTTGCCAGGTACCTGGCCCTGGGGTTATTATGGAGGTGTGTAATTGTTCCCAGTATAAGAATCAGAGAGAAAATTAATTGAAGTATGGGCTTAATCAACTAATTGGCTTCCCTCGTGGCTCAGATGGCAGAGAATCTTTCTGCAATGTAGGAGACCCAGGTTCAATCCCTGGGTCGGGAAGATCCCCTGGAGAAGGGAAAAGCTACCCACTCCAGTATTCTTGCCTGGAGAATCCCATGGTCAGAAGAGCATGGCGGGCTATAATCCATGGAGTTGCAAGACAAGACTGAGAGATTAACACTTTCACTTTCACATGGGCTGAATGAGCTTCTTAACAACAGAAACTAACTGGCTTCCAGCTAGGGTTCAAAACTAAGTCAATATCAATCACACACAAAACACACACACACACACTCACACACATTACACCAGGACGTGATGATCACACAGGATACGTATAGTATACATTTACTCATGAGCAATAGCAAATGAGCTGACCAGCTCCATGATGACTTGGAACAAAAAGGATTAGTGGATCAGAGATTAAGAGGTGTCGGATAGAACCATTGTGTGGACATCTAGGAGAGAGCACAAAGAGTAGAAATCACTCATAATGGAAGAGAGGTTAAATAACCAAGTAGACTAAATGAATGCCCATTTATATTTTCCTACATTTGTCTTCACCCACTCCAGAAATTGCATGATATGGACCTGGCTGGAGTGGCCACAGTGATAGCTCAGCGATCACATGTGGGCCCAACAGCATAAACTCCAAATATCAAGATTATTCTGGCTGCTGTCTCTTCTGAATGTCTAACTTGTCAGCGATAGAGGTGAACTCTGAACCACCATCGTGGCATTATTCCTTGAGGATTCCAATTAGCCATACTGAAATTCTCTCCTTGAAGAACATCAAATTATTCTCATAAGAATATACCATTATCCTGAGTATAGGTTTGCTTTTCCTGCCCATATACCCTAATCTAGCACCAACATCCATAGTAATGAATGCTTAGTTGAAAAAAAAACAACCCTGATATTCTCACACAAAATGGTGTCCACATTAAAAAAAAAAAATCTTCTTTATTGCAGAGTATGTACAGGGTATGGTCCATGACAGTGCATCTATTGATTATATCTTGTAATGCTCCATCTGGATGCAAGTGGCTTTTAGAGAGTGTTAAAATGGCCTAAAGCCACAACTAAGCCACTGGCGTGAAGATGAGGTACTAGTATCCAGAATTCTGTGTAAAGACTAAATCAGAGATCTGTGTGGAGCTGTGTTCCTAACACGCAGAGCACAGGAGACTGGTAACCATGATTGATAGCAAGAGTGGTCTTGCTAGCTGTCATTACCATTTCTGAAAATACAGTCCCTTCCTGGTTAGATTTAGTCCCTAAGGGTTATGCATTCTTGCCAGATGACACAGAAAGGGTTATGTTGGACTGCAAACTAGCGCTGTCAATTGGGCACATTGTACTCTGTATGCTCAAAGAATTACACAAGAGGAAGAGCCCGTTTTGGCACGGGTATCTTACCTTGATCAACTGGGAGAGGTATGGCTGCTGTTATTCACTGTGAGCAGGGAGAAAAATGTCTGGGATTCAAATCATCCCCTTGGGAGTGTCTTGTTCTCCATGTACCAGTTAGGACTGCGAATGGATGAATGAAGCACAAATGGTCCAAGAAAGGCATGTTTACCAGAGACTCTGTTCTTTCAGGAAGCTGAGTTTAAATATTACCATCAGGTACGCCAGTGGACCCAACGGAGGTGCTACCTGAGGTCCACAGACTTAGAATAGGTAGTGGTCAATGAGTACCCGTGGGAAAACAAGAACAATCAGAGATAAATTTATCCTGTTAATCTCCCCCTTCTACATTTTGTTAAAAAGGAAAAGCCCACCAGAACTTGGCAGGAACTGTTCCTTCAACATGTTTGTAGAAGTTGGTTCACATGGCGTAAGAGGGAGACTTGTGGCAACCGTTGAGACGTACCACTTGGGTCCTCATCAAAGTAGGGCAGTTAACTGGCATCCTTCAGCCTCAGTCCTTCAGGATCTTCCTTAGCTTTTGAAAAGACATCATGTCCTTTTCAGGAAGTTTGAGCCAATAAGTGACCGTGGCAAATATACTATGGACTGGCTATTTCTGACTGACACAGGACTTGTTTGACAGACAGTCTCGTTGGAATGACCCTGTCAGATCTAGACTGCAGTCCAATACTCTATCCACCCAATCTGTCATGCTTCACTCTTTCCTCAAGGGTCAAGTATGCATCTTGATTGGAAGGATTTCCTTGCCCAGTTCTCATTCCTTCTTTTAACTCTCACTGAAATTAACCCCTGATAAACTGCATGGACTCAATTCTATCTCTGTTCTTCTCCCAAGAGCATCTAGCTGACACATGCATTCACCAAAATAATAACCTACAGGAAATGAAGGTCTTTATATTTGACTTAATAAATTCTTAAAATATTGATATTGTGTGTTCTGGAGTGAATGCTTGTGCCCCTCAAATATTCATGAGTTGAAGCCCTCACCTCCAATGTGATAGTGTGTAGAGAAGGGGCCTTTGAAAGGTACTGAGATCACACAGTTAGCACCCTGCTCTGATGGGATTAGTGTCTTTAGAAGAAAAGACACCAGAAAGCTAGTTCTTGCCTCCCCCATGAACAAGAAGAGGTCATGTGATTACAGAGTAAGCTGGTACCTGCCTATAAGCTAAGAAAAGAGGCTTAAGAATAAAAGCTACCTTGCCAGTGCCTTGACCTTGGAATTCCCAGTTTTCAGAAGTGTGAGAAATGAATTTCTATTGTTTAAAACACCCAATGTATGGTACTTTGTTGTGATATCCTGTGCAGACATGTATTGTGTGTTATGGTTTAGAACTTATTATACCTACTAATAAATTATAAATTTCTCTGGTAAGTAGAACTGCTTTCTCATGAATCGTATGAATTACAACCTTCTAATTTATACCAACAGTCCCATTTTTTTCTTCCATCACACAAAATAAGACTGCTTTATAGACATTATACACAGAAAAGACTGCATTATGTGATCTCAAAAATCTCAAGAGTGTTTATTAAGTAATGATAACAGAAATCAGATGAAAGACTGAAAAAAGTTATTGTACAAATGTGCATCAGGGTATATTTCTGAAATGAATAATCTAAAAACATGTTAGAGGCAGATGCTGGGGTCCAGCCTCGGCGGGGTCTGGGGGTCTTGAGGGATGAGTGCCGTCGGCGGAAGAACTGAGCCGAGTCGATGTGGTGATGGAGCAGTCTCTCTCTTTATTGTTGAAGGTTTACAGTTTTTATACCCAAGAAACACACCCATTTTGTCACATATTATTCTATACAATCTTGTTTTCTGCCTATCATCAACAACTTTAACCCTAAGCTCATTTTCCTTGCAAAAGTCAGATTTCTGCATAATTAGATTTAACATTAGTATGTTTACCATTTGATTGTCTCCAGCATACTTTGGATAAGTACATCAATCTAAGTAGAAAGAAACTCCCCAGTAAAGAGTAGGAGGTGTAGTAATCTATTTAAATGTCCCTTATTCCTCCTTTGTCCCCAGGGAAGGGAATCTGCCTTCCCCAATTGCCTGGGGGAAATAAGGTCTGAAGGAATTATCTCAGGATGAATTATTTCTAACCGGGACTCACCTACTGAGATGAGCTAATGTTCAGAGCATAAACAGAACTTCCCAAGAAAAATACCAGGAGGGGCCTTGCCTTGGGATGCCCCAAGGAAAATCCGCTCTGCAGTTTCCTTCTCAGTCTCGTGACTTTGTCATCCAAGTGAAGGGGCATCCTGATGGCTCCCGGCAGGCAGATGTATGAGAGATTCATTGAGAGAATTATTCCAGTATTAATCTTTACTTCTACTAAAATTTCATCTCAAGTAACACTAATTACGAGAAAGTATCTTGCAAACAGTATATCAAAACTTTAATACTTTACTTTAAAATCGAACTGATTTATCTTTGCTCAGAGCACATACACTTTCTCAGATAAATAATTTTTAAAAAGGAACTTTTAGTAAGGAGATAAATGAAAGCCCCCAAATACTCTATTCTGAGAAATAAGAAAATTCTAAGAAAATATTTCACTCTTTCTTTTCTATTTATTTTTGTAAATGGGATAACTCTTACAAACTTGTGATGGAAGAGTATTTTGCACAATAAAACAAAAGCAATCCAAATGAGGTTAAAAAGAAAAAGTTCTATGAAGTAGATCAAAGCACCACATTCTTCCTCTATATCCAAATTGCCCTCCTGCTATGACTTGAAGTTATGCAATCTATAATGGACAAAAACATAGAAATATATTCATATGCAAAAAAGGACTATGGAAAATGTTGGAAGAATGAGGCTTGTTAACCACCTTAAATATAGTGGCATTTACTTTGAAAGCAATCTACAAAGTATCTCTATTTCCATTCATGTGTGAAAAGCAAGATTTTTAAAGGAGTCATTAAATACATAGAGAGGAAAAGCTTGCAAGATTTGCCTTTCTCCTACGTAGAAATAAAGTTTTATGATTAGCATGAACATGGAATTTTCTGGAGAAAATGAATCAGAACTGAACCAGAAGCTATAATATTATAGAATAATACCAGAGTCTTAATCAAGAAGAGTAAGAACTGGTTACACTTCTAGGGCTGGTTGTGCTCAGATGTGAAGTGTGACATTTTATAGGAAAGAGCGCTTATAGATTGCTCAGCTGAAAGCCATTTAACTGTCTGGCCCATGACGTGCAGAAGCAAACCAAGGGGGGGACAACATTTTTGAATAGAGCCAGACCTCATAACATGTACAGGTGGCACAGTCATTCCATTCCTGGTTTAAGCCCACCATCCAATATTAAAAATGCAACTTAATCTAATTTAGAAAATTTTATTCAGACTGGATGAGAATTTGGCAAGTTTCATGAAATAGAATGGTTGAAGTTTCTGCTAGAACATTCTAAAATGATACTGGCAAAGAAGAAATGGATAAAAAAGACTAAAAAACAAGCAAAAAAAAAACTTGGTCAATTTTCTTAGTATACACTATATAATAGGAACCTTCTGTTATTATAACTATAGATTTTGTTATAAGGGTGCATGATACCGATACATATTAGTAGAAAATGAGGCATAGAAAATAAAATAGAAAATAGACTTTTCTCTGTAATATAGCTTTAAATAGTACTGAAATATGGTTTTAAATACTTAATTAGATACAATACAATAGTGGCTTAGAATATAAAAAGAAAGAGGACAGAGAAACATTAGGTAATGAATTCTCCATGAAATACTCATTCTTTAAGATTGATTCTTTCAGTATTTGCTATAGAAAAGCAAATTTCTAAATATTGGTGATAAAACAAAAAAACTCATCTGGTAATGTTCTGATTTTGTAGAATTTACAGAGTAGTGAGAAAGGTTGCTAAAATAAAAGTAACAATAAATTGATAACTACTACAATGAAGAATAGGATAAGGCAGAACAAAATCCTTGAGGTAGGACAGAATAAAGTTTTAGGGGGAAATAAACAAATAAACAAACACAAAATTTCACTGTGAAAAATATTTTTAAATGTCTAGATTGAGTAACATCAGATTGGTTTCTTCATGGTAAGATCCCTTAAAATTACTGCTATTCTAATACATGCTATGATTCCACATCAGATGAGAGGCATAGGGTATAGCACTCATTTTCCCTCGTATCTCAGTCAGTAAAGAGTCTGCCTGCAATGCAAGAGACCTGGGTTTGATTTTTGGCTCAGGGAGACCCCCTGGAGAAAGAAATGGCAGCTCATTCCAGTGTTCTTGCCTGGAGAATTCCATGGACAGAGGAACCTGGGAAGCTACAGTCCATGGGGTCACAAGGGCTGGACACGACTTAGTGAATAAACCACCACCAGGGACTGAACAGTTAAATTCCCCGAGCATCTTACAGTTCTTTAAAAAATACATCTTTTCCTATTAGGAGGAGAATCTTCCTAGTGGTGCTCAGCTGGTAATTACTCTCTCCCCAAAAGCAATGAGGTGAATGAGCTTCTCACAGAGAGGGCAGAAGAAGCAGATCATAAAATGTAAGTTAAGTTCAATGACAGTGAGTTTAGGATGCAGGTAGGAAGTGATTAAAAAGGCAAGAGGGGGAGAAGATTTATTAACCATGGTCTGATAAGCACTGGATTAATGTATGTTATTGGAAAAGGAAATGGAAACCCATTCCAGTATTCTTGCCTGGGAAATCCCATGGACGGAAGAGCTTGGTGGGCTATAGTCCGTGGGGTTGCCAAAGAGTCAGACACAACGTAATAATAACATAAAGACTAAACAACAAGGATAATGTATATTGTATGAGAAGTAGAATAAATGTAATAATAATAGAAAATAAAGGAGCAAATCTGACTTGTTCGATGATTGATACTAAATTATAGATTGATAACAATCAGACACTTTCTTCCACTATTGTGTTCAAACCAACTGAGAGATTAAATTACAGAAATCAGAATGTTAGAGAAAAATACCTACTGTACTACTAGGGAAGGCTGGATTGGAATCTGTTGCTGAAATAGGGCAGTCACAATGGAGTTCCTGTTATTTCATCCAGAATTAGCTCCTTACCCAGTAACAGAAAAAATATGGGTGTTCATAGACCTTTTCTTGAGGAATACGGCTGCTTGTGTCACCGTGTCACATGGCTGTGAACAGAAAAACCAAAACGAAACAAAACCCTTTCTCTGCAGGCAGAAAGATTTAAAGGAGTGCCAGAAGCAGTGGACTGAGCTGTTTTCTTTCTTTCCCTGAACTCACTGATGAGATCAAGCGACTTCTCCTCCTCTGGTGATTGTGACTGAGCAAAGCAGAGGCATGTCAAGAAAAGTCAGAATGTCCTTCCCTTTGGTCACTTTGCACTTAGGCACTATCTCTTAGGAAGGGAAGTGCCCCATTTCTATGGCAACCTGGATGGAGGTAGGAGAAGAGGATACGACTTTGTTCTAGAAATTGTCTATTGAGCAGAAGAAAAAGAGGATTTTTATAAGACCAGGAGACCTGCCTCCTACCGTATACAAAGATACATCTGAAAATTATGAATAATTTCAGAGTTTTCTTTTTTCAAAGTATAAGCTTTCAAAAATGTTAAACCTCAACTCTTGGGTTAGTGTAGACTGAACATGTGCCCAGAATATATCTTACTCATAAATGAAGGAGTTAGGAGGATGGTAGAACAACATTCTCGAGCATTTGAGAACTAGAGATCTATATATTCATTCATATTGTGGGCTGTATTATATTACCACAAAGTTTATATGTTGAAATGCTAAATCCTTGAATCTTGGAATGTAACCTTAGTTAGAAATTTGGTCCTTGAAGATACAATCAGTTAAGCTGAGATCATTAGGTTAGGTCATAGTCCAATGCCATTGGTATCTTTACATAAAGTGGAGTGTAGACATAGAGAGAGAGATGCATAAAGGAAGCAGATATCAAAACAGAGGAAGAAGATATCTGTCCCAAACCAAGGAGAGGGGCTTGGAATAGAACTTCCCTCACAGTTCTCAGAAGAAAGCAACCCAAATAATATCTCAACTCTTTTTTTTTTAACTTTTAGACTTCAAAACTGTGAGGTCAAAAATTTCTATTGTTTAAATTGGTGAGTTTGTGGTGCTTTATTACAGCAGCTCTAGAAAACTAGGGCTTCCCTGATAGCTCAGCCAGTAAAGAATCTACCTGGAATTCAGGAATCCAGCTGCAATGCAGGAGACCTGGGTTCAGTTCCTGGGTATGGGAAATCCCCTGGAGAAGGAAATAGCAACCCACTCCAGTATTCTTGTTGGGAGAATCTCATGGACGGAGGAGCCTGGTGGGCTATAGTCCATGGGTTTCAAGAGTTGAACACGACTTATCGACTAAACCACCAGACCATCTCCAAGGTCAAGTCCTGGGCTTCCCTGGTAGGTCAGATGGTAAAGAATCTGCTTGCAATGCAGGAGGCCTGGGTTCAATCCCTGGGTTGGAAAGATCCCCTGGAGAAGGAAATGGCAACCCACTCCAGTATTATTGCCTGGGGAACCCCATGGACAGAGGAGTCTGATAAGCTGCAGTCCATGGTGTCACAAAGAGTTGGACACGACTTAGTGACTTTCACCTCACTTCAGGAGAAAACTAACACATGTGGTAACAACCCAGGTTCTGAAATAACAACCCACCAACCAGCCAAGGAAACAGCAACATCACTGACAGGAAGAGAGAGAATCTTTCAGTTCATAGCTGTTAGGGTAGAATTTCCCTTAACAAAAGCTAGGATCAAATCCTAATAGGAATCCAAGTTCTTTTGCTTAAAAGATTTTGTCATTGTTTCAGTCTAATGAATTCAGTAATTAAAATTCACATGTGAGAAATTCACATTTCCATAATTTATATTTTCCTGAATATAATGCAATAAATGATTAACTAGATCTCTCACAAAACAAAAGTTGAATCTTCATGTCAGGTCGTTTTATGGTTTTTACATGACAATTTAAAAAATCATTTCAGGCACAGCAAAGTCAGACCCAGGTGAACTGATTTGGCCTTAAGCGATAAATGTTAAAAGTGTTCAGTTCTGTTCAGTTGCTCAGTCATGTTGAAGTTGAACTTGTTGTGACTCCATGGACTGCAGCACTCCAAGCTTCCCTGTCCATCACCAACTCCCAGAACTTACTCAAACTCATGTCCATTGAGTTGGTGATGCCATCCAATCATCTCATCTTCTGTTGTCCTCTTCTCCTCCCACCTTCAATCTTTCCCAGCATCAGGGTCTTTTCCAATGAGTCAGTTTTTCGCATCAGGTGGCCAAAGTATTGGAGTTTCAACTTCAACATCAGTAATAACTGATAAAATCTTCTTTTTGAATCTATAGGAACATCAGCTCACAGAATACTCTGATAGTACTATCAGGTCAGGAGGGTGTCATATCAGTAGCTGGATGACTCATATTTGGAAAAATAATGCATGAAAAATTAATTCAACAGATATTTAATGAACTTTTTAAATGTCTGATAAACTGAGCCAGGAATATTCTTTTGTTCTTCATAATGAACAGAGAATCTTGCCACCACAGAATGGATCAGTATCCAAGGTTTCTTATAGTCATGTAGGGAGCAGAGATACTCTCAAGTAGAGAGTAGCAATTTGCACACTCTGTACCTGGCTACACTTCCTTCCTCCAGGCATGCTGTCAGCAGAATCCATATTCACTGTCAAACCCAGATCCCCTGGTGGGCTGTAAACATTTTCCATAGTTTCTATCTTTGTTCATCTACTTCACGTCACTGAAAATGGACAGATAACCAAGTTGAACAAATACTAAAGAAATACTTGAACAAGGTAAAAGAAAAAAAAATCCCACAAAGAACAACACATCAAGCAGATCAGTAAACCCAGAGAAATTATGAAGTAAGCTTCCCAAGTGGCACCAGTGGTAAAGAACTCACCTGCCAGTTCAAGGGGTGCAAGAGACATGGGTTTGATCCCTGGATCAGGAAGATTCCCTGGAGAAGAAATAGCAACCTGATCCAGTATTCTTGCCTGGAAAAACCCATAGACAGAGGAGCCTGATAGTCTACAGTCCACGGGGTTGCAAAGAGTCGGACATGAATGAGCATGCATGCACACACTTGCAAAACAGAAGCACACTACTTAAGAGCAATATAAATCATATGAATAGAGAAATTTGAAATCATACAATGTCTATAACTAATGAAAAGTTGTCGTGAGAAATAGAATTCTCAGAATCTAACAATGTCATTATGAATATCTAACTGTGAAACAAACTATAATAAAAATAGGGTAGCAAAAGATCAAAAAGATAATCTTGCAACATAATGCAAAGGCAATACATGACAAAAGTCAAGACTCATAGAGCAAAATTGTAAAAATTTCCATGTCATTTCATACATTTAACAGATGTTTATGAAACACCTGCTAGGTGCCAGAAATTGTTTCAATGCATCCAAAGACCATGGACTTTATTCTCAAGAAGCTTATGAAATAATATGAGTAGTCAGTTAACAATAGGCACATGAAGTAATAAACTATAAAAATGTCAGAGGATGGAGAGGAAGGAGAACAGCTGAAAGGAGTTCGAGGATAAGAAAAGAGAGAATAGTTTTTATTTTAAATAGCACAATGTGGTAGGCATCATTAAAAAGGAAACAAAGATGGTTTGGGGTAATGTTCTGGGTGTTGAGAAACTTAGGAGATGAGGTCAACAGGTTCCATGAACAAAGATTTGCCAATTCAAGTGAAAGAATAAAAGCAAACTAAAAATAGAAGTAAATGTCATAGAGTTGAAGATGTGAAAAATTTTTGAAAAGAACTAATCTCATGCCAAATAGGATAAATGAGAGAAAAAAAAGTTCATACTTAATTACACAACAATAATATAGAAAGCAAATGTTAAACATATCAGTTAAAAGAAAAACTCAGTAGATGATTAGATGTATGTAACTGAACATTCTACATAAGTGTCTATGACCATGGGTGTATAATTATACAGATTTGGGGTTGTCAAAGCTAGTAAAGAAATGCTCAAAATTCTCCAATCCAGGCTTCAGCAATACGTGAACCGTGAACTTCCAGATGTTTAAGCTGGTTTTAGAAAAAGCCGAGAAACCAGAGATCAAATTGCCAACATCTGCTGGATCATAGAAAAAGCAAGAGAGTTCCAGTAAAACATCTATTTCTGCTTTATTGACTATGCCAAAGCCTTTGACTGTGTGGATCACAATAAACTGGAAAATTCTGAAGCAGATGGAAATACCAGACCATCTGACCCGTCTCTTGAGAAACCTGTATGCAGGTCAGGAAGTAACAGTTAGAACTGGACATGAAACAACAGACTGGTTCCAGATAGGAAATGGAGTACGTCAAGGCTGTATATTGTCTCTGTGCTTATTTAACATATATGCAGAGTACATCATGAGAAACACTGGGATGGAATCAAGATTGCAGGGGGAAATATCAATAACCTCAGATATGCAGATGAAACCACCCTTATAGCAGAAAGTGAAGAGGAACTAAAAAGCCTCTTGATGAAAGTGAAAGAGGAGAGTGAAAAAATTGGCTTAAAGCTCAGCATTCAGAAAACTAAGATCATAGCATCTGGTCCCATCACTTCATGGGAAATACATGGGGAAACAGTGGAAACAGTGTCAGACTTTATTTTTTTGGGCTCCAAAATCATTGCAGATGGTGATTGCGCCATGAAATTAAAAGACGCTTACTCCTTGGAAGGAAAGTTATGACCAACCTAGAGCATATTGAAAAGCAGAGACATTACTTTGTCAACAAAGGTCCGTCTAGTTAAGGCTATGGTTTTCCCAGCGTTCATGTATGGGTGTGAGAGTTGGACGGCGAAGAAAGCTGAGTGCCCAAGAATTGATGCTTTTGAACTGTGGTGTTGGAAAAGACTCTTGAGAATCCCTTGGACTACAAGGAGATCCAACAAGTCCATCCTAAAGGAGATCAGTCCTGGGTGTTCATTGGAAGGACTAATGTTGAAGCTGAAACGCAAATACTTTGACCACCTCATGTGAAGACTTGACTCATTGGAAAAGATTGTGATGCTGGGAGGGATTGGGGGCAGGAGGAGAAGGGGATGACAGACGATGAGATGGCTGGATGGCATCACCGACTCAATGAACATGGGTTTGGGTAGACTCTGGGAGATGGTGATGGACAGGGAGGCCTGGCGTGCTGTGATTCATGGGGTTGCAAAGAGTCAGACACGACTGAGCGACTGAACTGACCTGAACTGAACCAAATATTGAAATTAATAATTGATTTAATAAATTGACCAACTATAAGTGTGACCATTTATTAAATTTACCATATATAACAGTGAGAAGAGTTTGGTTTGTGGGAAATAAGCCAAGGACTTGAAGGTTAACAGCGTGCATGGGTAGTGAGTAACTAACAGCAGCATCCACTCATTGATTGATACATTTAATCTATCAATGATCAAATTCTTTCACTAGCCTTGATTTAACTCGGAAGTTAAGCCTAACCCTAACTCTAACCCTAACCCCCAAAATAGGACATAAACTACCTAACTAAATCATGAATAAAATATATAGACAGATAAACAGAGGAAATAGGATAGATTTGTAGATAATATTAATAGATATATACTGATTTACTCTTGTAATCCTTTCACCCTGCTTGTTAAATAGGTATATCTTCTATGAATATTTTTTTAATTCTGTGGAGAATGTCAATGATTTACTGTTTAAGAGAAGATGATTTTTGTTTCATATTGCCTCTGTTTATCCTCTGTTTTTAAAAATTGGGTAGATAATTAAAAAAAAAAAAAGCTTGGTATTTATGCCATGCATTTAAGGTATATTTTTGAGTGCCAGAATCTCCCATGTCAATTAAGGTAAAATTGATAACACTTGTAACATCAAATCTGAAAGAAAGCCTCTGTTAATTTTATGGCTGTGACCTGAAAAATTGCATGTGGGAAGCAAGAAAAATTTCTTCAAAATATATTTCTGGGTTTTCCAACTCTAAGGACTCAGAAATAAGTCCATAAGAAATCCCTCTTCCTTTTGAGATGATCAGTGTGGAAAAGTAAATAATTAGCTGTTAGTATCAGGGAATCCTGTGAAGTTTCACTTTGACTAGTCTGGGGGATACCTCTCTACAAACACATGTCTTAAAGAGAACTTGGCCTGCAGGTTAAAAGAACATGGTTTGAGAATTCAGTGACAATTCTGTTATGTGCACATATGTCTGCTTGAGGCTGTTGATGGCATTTGAGGACTGACTTAATAAAAAATGAATACAATCTTAGATTAGAAAAAATATAATACAATGCTGTAAAAGGTGTTTTGTAAAAAATGAAGATCAGAAGTGTTAGGTACAATCTTTAATCAACTCAAAGATATTTGGTGTATTTTATAGACCAAAATGTGTACCCATGTGATAAGGAATCAGAAAAATGATTTTCCATTAGATTCACTTCTGAGATATTTGCAAGGTTAAAGCACTTATTCTTGCTCTAGTTCTATTTTTTTCCCTCCCACTCCCACCTAATGTAAAACGTGTCTAAGAAATAGAGCACATGTGATTGTAGATCAAGCCTCAGAAGATTGCCTCAGTGGATCAATATCATCCTTATCCCTAGTTGCACAAATATACTTCTTACATGGAAGGAGGAAGGCCGGATGAATTTTAGCCTCAGGTTTTCTATATTCAGAGTTCCTCTGCTTAGAATTCAAGTAGAGTTCTGCCAGAATGTAAGCTTCAGAAACAAGGTGAGAGAGGAGGAGCTTCTCTCCACTTGTGTAAGAAAGAGATATTTCTTAACATGACCACTCTTTTTTTTTTTTTTTGGAATATGAAAACTCTACAGCAGCATTGTGCGGTCTCAACATGAACTTTTGTGGTGCTGTCATTGGATATCTGATATGAGTGTACGGTGTGTTTCCTAGCAGAGGTTTGTTTGTGGGAAATAGGTCAAGAAGACTTAAGGGTTAACAACATGCATGGGTAGTGAGTAACTAACATGTCTTGAGACATGTGCCCTTCCTTAGAATAGTGGCAATGAATCCCCTAGTTCCCAGCCCAGTCAGCAAAGCACAGTCCTCAGCTACCACTGGTGTGTAGACAAGCAATGAAACATCCAACCAGATTGTTGAGAATAAAATGTAATAAAATTTTAGAATGTTCAGCTCATTCCATTTCTTTTCCAATTTGATACCAAGAAAAGTACATTTACTAGTTTTAGTCAGAATGAATTCTTTCAAGGCATAAGGAAAAATAAAAATAAAAATTCAGAACTATGTGGCTGGAGTGTGCATGTAGAAAGTCGTCTTTAGCAAATCAGCTAAATATTTTTACAACACACTAAGTTTCAAGGTACAGCATCAAAAGGTAGATTCCAGAAATGAAACTCCACATTGCAAAACCAAGATACATACTTGCAAAAGTAATTCTCTAAAGCATTGTTCTAAAAATGCAAAGGATCCTTTTACCTTTGGCAATTGAAGAATTTGAGATGACTAAAGTATGATTTTATTGCAAAGGGATAAACCATGGAAGTGTTCCTAACATGAGACTAAAGCATTCATAACTTTAAAAGTTCTTCCTTTTCAGAAATATCCAGATGGAAAGAGATTCTTTTGTGTTCATCATATGTGAATTTTCTATCTTAATTTGTATCTCATTTTCTCTACAGTTAGATTATATATGTAAAAGAATGAACTATACATATATAACTTCTATAACTATTTATTGAGATATGCTTTTTTTCACAAGTAACATTTATAAAAGGTCATGTGTAGTAAGCATGACAATAGAGTTTAGGATCATGGTTTCTGAATCTATTTTATTTGTGATTAATTTCATAAAATAAAATGATTTCATCATTTACACTATTAAAACAAAACATTTTTTGGTGTGGATAATTCCTTTTAAACAGATAAAATGGTGACCTGTTACAGACAGATAATTATTGTATTGACTGAAGAATAGATAGATAGATGGTTATTAATTTTCTAACACAAGGAGATTATATGATTAGGTGGAATATAACTCAAGATTATGTAAAAGATATACATTAATTTTGCATAATCATAACATGTAAAATGTGAACTAATGCAGTTATTCCATTGCATGGAATAATTTTAGTATAATTTTGGTGTAATAACAATCTCATAAGGAAATGAGTGTTGTTTCAGCATCCTGAGAGTCAATGGTAAAGCAATCTCTCTCCTCAATAATTTTAAAATAAATTTTTGATATTATAACCTTAAAGCTTTTAGGACTTATTTATTAATAAACTTGTAAATACTAAAATGTATGTATATAATGTTGTTTTACTCAAATTGTCTTCTCAAATGTCAGAATGTACAAGAAATCTGTCTTATTTTAAGACAATATGCAAAATTTTTTACCTGAAATGATTATTTATTATAAATCCACTTAGTAAGTACTGAATCATGTATCCAAATGTCTACACATTTCTCCTAACAATAGTTATTTGAAATACATGCCAATTTTTGTAGCCATTTCTATCAAATTCTGTTGTTTAAAATTTATAAAGAAATCATCTGGGGAGAGTTTTAAATGACTGATGCATAAGCTATGTGTGCTTAATTGCTTTAGTCATGTCCGAATCTTTGCTGAAGATTAGCAAAGTAGTTTAGTAGCCTGTCGGGCTCCTCTGTCCTTGGGACTCTCCAGGCAAGAATACTGGAGTGGGTTGCCATGCTCTCTTTCAAAGGATCTTCCCAACCCAGGGATTGAACCCTCGTCTTATGTCTCCTGCACTGACAGATGGGTTCTTTACCAGAATAATTAATTCAAAATCTTAGAGGGGAAGATAGAGGTAGCAGTCGTGTTTAAAGACTAGGTAATCTAATAAATAAGCAAACTTGAGAGCCAAGGCTAAGAACTGCCTATAGACATTGAGCATTTATTCGGAACATCATGAGCTGAATACCACCTGAGAAAAGATGACTAAACAGTACTTTCCCAAACAATCTGCTTTTCTTTCCTCAATTTAATGACTTTTCTTGAACATACTATTATTTCCACATTGCAAAAGTCTCTAATTGTATGCTACTTCCTGTAGCATTAATTCCCATAGATGCTGAGAGTTTTTAGCACTTCTCAATCTTTGCTGCAGATTGGAATTTCCTAAGGAGATTGAAAGCTCAGAAACTCAGGTTATTTGAAGCACTGCAATACTGAAAAACTTCCCTTTGATACTTATGCATGCTTACCATCACATCTGTGTTTTGTCATTTTATAATTTATTCAAAATACTCATTTCATTTCTATATTAGCTGAATTTAAATATTTCTGCATATAAACAAAATAATGCTCGATAGTAAGCATATTCTGGCTCTGGAAAAATTAAAAGACTTGTCAAAAAATAATGAGAACAAAATATCTGTGATAAATCAGGATAAAATTTAGATTTCAAAATTTCTCTTCCTCTAACGAATTATTTAAAGACATAGAATTCACAACTTCTAAAATAGGTTTGATGGAAAATAGCTAGCTAGCTCTATGAGAAGAGCTCTATCATCTCTTTCTTTTTTAGCTCTATCCTCAGGAACTGGATTCAGCTTCAGTTCTTCCTTTGTAGCTCAGTCAGTAAAGAGTCTGCCTGCAATGCAGGAGACCTGGGTTCAATTCCTGGGTCAGGAAGATCCCCTGGAGAAGGAAATGGCAAGCCACTCCAGTATTTTTGCTTGGAGAATCCCATGGACAGAGGAGCCCGGCAGGCTATAGATAGTCCATGGGGTCGCAAGACACAGAAATGACTTAGTAACTAAAGCACCATCACCACCACTGGAACTGGAGCCATGCCTTGCAAACAGTAGACACTCAAGCATTCATTAGGTGAACAAGTTAATAAATGAAATAAAGAAATAAAATCAAGAGGCACTTATGAGAAATGATGGAACACATGAAATCTGTATTTTGCTATTCCTTCTTCACACTCCACCCACATACACAAAGGAAAATTATTTCATTTTATGTAAAATGCTCTCGAATTGTGATGCTGGAGAAGACTCTTGAGAGTCCCTTGGACTGCAATGTGGTCAAACCAGTCAATCCTAAAGGAAATCAATCCTGAGTATTCACTGGAAGGACTGACACTGAAGCTGATACTGCAATACTTTGGCCACCTGACGGGAGGAGCCGATTCATTGGAAAAGACTGATGCTGGGAAAGACTGAGGGCAGGAAGAGAAGGGAATGACAGAGGATGAGAAGGTTGGATGGCATCACCGACTCAGTGGACATGAGTTTGAGTAAATTCCAGGAGTTGGTGGACAAGCAGGCCTGGCATGTTCCAGTCTATGGGTTTCCAAAGAGTTGGACATGACTGAGCGACTGGACTGAACTGAAATAAAGGGGAGCCTGCTGGGAGCCTAAGTGTGGAGGCCAAAAAGAACATTTTTGTGGACTTGGAAGTCACTTCTATTTCTTGTGGTTAACACCATTAGAGAAGCATATTCCTCTGAGCAACTAACTGACTTTCCTCATGTTAACCTTGGTTTCCAGTTGCTGTTTTCTTAAATAATCAAATGCTCATATATTATACAAAGGACTTCCCAGGTGGCTCAAGTGGTTAAGTGCCTGCCAATACAGAAGACAGGAGTTTGATCCCTGAATTACAAAGACTTCCGCATCCTTGTAGGTCAGTTGGTAAAGAATCTACCTACAATGCAGGAGACCTAGGTTTGATTCCTGGGTTGGGAAGATCCCCTGGAGAAGGAAATGGCAACCCACTCCAGTATTCTTGCCTGGAGAATTCCATAGCCAGAGGAACTTGGCAGGCTACAGTCCATGTGGTCGTAAGAGTCAGACACCACTTAACGACCAAACGGCTGCCACCTTGAGTAGGTACTGGCAACCCACTTCCATAGTCTTGCCTCAGAAATCCCATGGACAGAGGAGCCTGGCTGGCTTTAGTCCATGAGGTTGCAAAAAGGCAGGCACATCTGAGCACTAACCCACATATCTTATAGTCATTTATCTGATATTATTTCTCAGATGTAGAAATTCTCTTAAATTAATGCAAATAAATGCACTTGGTAAATCAATGCAATCAATAATATGAATAGTATTGAAGTCACATTAATGGTGTCCCTCTGAAAGTTTACTAAGCCACAGGAGTATTTGAGTTTCAAATAGTAGTCTGCCCAGTTGCCAATAGGAGACTACCCAGTAATCTCCCTGGACCTATTCTCTCCATCTAAGCATGACTGAACTAAACATTAATTTATAACAAGATTACTGTGATCTTTTTAAGAAATTTTTGGGGAAACCTAAAATCTCCTGCATTAGAACTTATACCATATTGTTGGCAATATTCGATGTGAGATTTAATTGTGTAATTTCTTGGCAAATAGTTTCTGTGAACCTTATGGAACCGCTTTAAATATCCTTCCTCATAGGATAGCTTCTATCTTGACTACTGTCATTTTCTTCCCTGCTGGAGAAAAAAATAGGTTATTCTATTGTTTTCCTTCTCTATACACTGAGATAGAAATAACACCAATACTGCCCTGAGATTGATTCTATTGTGGGAAAAAAAAAAAAAAAAAGATCAGAAGCAAAAAGTTGTTAGCATCTTTAAGAAAAGAAAAAAAAAAAGCTTAATAATAATTTTTATGGAATCATTTGAACTTTTCTACTCAGAAAAAGACTACTTTAGTTATCTTCCAAGACACACTGGGCTGAGATTTATAATTCTCCTTTAAATCTTAGAGAAGTTACATGCTATTGACTGTGATGTTTTCTTGTACAATACAACCAGATTCACCTGCTCTGAACTGGGAAATTGAACTGAATATGTGACATTTTCAGCAGAATATTCTCAGTGTTGAGTAAATAATGAAGCCTTTTATACTTTATTTATTAAATGTTATTTCCTATAATTTAATGTACAAAATGAAAGTAATTTCAGTTAGTGAATAAGACGAAGGTTTCTAGACAAAGAAAATCCTGTGTCTTAATGTGAATACACAGAAAATGACCTACACTATGAGTATATGCTTCAGTTTGCTTATTTTTTAAATCAGTATGTTAAGTTGACTTTCAATAGAGTAGTTGGAGAAGTTAATTGATTTGATATGTATAGTTCACTAAGAATTATGTGTTCAAAAATAAAATATTCAAAGATCTAAAATAATTAATCAAGTTTTATTTGTCAGGGTTATTTCATTCATGTATAATTCAAACAATTCAGAGTAGTATAAACAAACAAAAGATACACCATTTATTAATTTATAGATTTGGTGAACATGGTGGGATTTTAGGAGTTCATATCATAACAGCTGGGTTCTAATCGCTTCAAGTCTGATCTGGATTTTCCTATTAGCTTCTTTCTCTGTAAGGCTGTCTCTATCTTCCAGCAAACTATTTTGAAATAGAAACAAAAAAAAAATTGTAAGACACTCATGACTATTTAAGAACACCTTAGCTTGCAGCATAGTTATTCTTGAAAGGTTTTCTTTCAGTATAAGGAACATATTATCAAACCAAAAGAATACAAGGAAATGATAAAGCCTCCTAAGTTGTGATGACACAGACATTCGTTAACGGGCTTTAGAAAATTCTGCTTATGACCGTGCTCATGATGGGGATCAGAAATGAATGTCATCAAGCGGCACCTAATTAGTGTGATTAACCAACTTCAGAGCTCACCAGAGAAGGCCCTGGATCAGTGCTGCCTTTTATACATGGAAAATGTTTTACATTTGGGATCAATGCCTTTATCCTAAATATCTGCTAATGCAGCTCTTTTCTTGTTTTCAGTCATGTGTTTCCAGTTGGTCTGTTATCAGACTGCATGTCTGTTAGATAAGCATGAATGACCTTGGAAATAATGAGGTACACTGTGAAGAATTTGATAGGCTTCTACCCAATGGATTTGATGAGACTGAGAATTAGGAATCCTAGCATTGGGTTTGAAACTCAAACCTTATTTACTTTCAGCTAAATATTCTTAAACAAATTGCATGAAGTTGATCATCTAGATAATTTTCGAGAGTGAATACACACATCCTGTCACTGGGAAAATTTCCATATGGAAGAAATCCATATGACAAATAATAGCAATTATAAACAAAGCTACATACTCACTAATAGAGACAAGAAAATTTTGAATCTTGTTATATGATTCTTTGTTTGCACTTACAGGAACAACTTGACATAATAGATTGGGACAATTTTATGTCAATAAAATTTAATAAAATTATAAGATAGTGTTCTGAAAATGATTAAGAATCATAGTCATGTGTCTCCAGAATTTAAGCAGTGTCACATATTTATGCATCCAGATTTCAGAAATGCATATAAATAAAAAAAAAAAACTGTATCTCTTAACCCTTAGCATCTTCACATAACAAAATATATGTTTTTTGTAAAGTCATTACATTATTTACTTAACACAGGAATGTACACTTAAAATAATTGGAAAATTAAGTTAGAATCTGTAAATATTAGCATAAGTCAAATCTCAGAAAAAGAAAAGAAAGCAATGATTTTGGTCTTACAGAATTCATTCATGGTGAGGCTCACTTTCTTTATCTAGAAAATCAGGCTTTAAAAACTTTTATTGTCAGGGTTATTACAAGAATCAATTAAGGCCATGAATACACAGTCCATGGAGTCACAAAGGATCAGACATAACTGAGGGTCTGATTTCTGGATCTGAAAAAAAAAAAATTGGAAGTTTTTTAAAGCTAAATGAGTTTTATTACTTACAGACTGAGGATGCCTATGGCATGGGATAAGTTTATCATTCTGAAAGCAAGGCTGTGAATCACTGATGCTACTTGGAACAGGGTGGTCATTTTGGTGTCATATAAACCCCACTCAATTTTCTAAGCATCTTATAGATATGCATATGTATATAAATTTTTTTCCTCTTGTATAGCTTTTTTCATGTATTATGAATTTATTTCAGGCTGTGATGTTTCTAAATATTATAATTAAATGGTATTGTATCAAGGTTTGGTCAAAATGGTTGCCTTTTACTATACTTTTTAACTTGGCATTTGGAGTAGAGCAGTTTAAGTTAAAATATACAGATGCTTACTTATATATTGTATGTTATATATCCATTCATATATATATATAAATAAATGTACTTAAAAAGTTAATTCGCATGCTCATATATTCCACCTGTGTTAATGGTAATGCTAATATCTTGATATTATCAAGTATAATATCAGGTATTTCAAATATCTTGATATTGACATAGTGAAATTTGAAATATAAGATACTGAGATGAGAAGATGAGAAGAAAGATGTTTCAAAGCTTAAAATCTATATAAAGCCATTAATTCAATCTCATTTAACTCCTATTATTTGGTAGTCAGGAGATCAGTATTTAACAGAATATCTCTAGTAGCTTTGAAATAATAAAGTGCAAGTCTTGAGTTTGTGTCAAATCAAGTTATCAAATACACTCAGTGGTCCAAAGGATGCGGCTAAATGCTGACATGCTTGGCTTTACCATGAGATTTCATAAATAGCTTCTTAAAGATATAGTTATAAACTTAGAGTAATTGCCTTTCATAAATTTATGATTACTAAATACATAATAGATTCATAAATTTTTGATAAAAGTCTATTTAAGTAAATTAAAATCAATTAAAATAATGATAGCTAATCATAAACTTCGAAAATTTTCAACTAAAACATCTTAATTTGTCAGTACTAAAATTATTTTAATATATCTTCTACATTTTTGGGGGGTGTGAACATTTCATAAACAAGACTGTAAGCATCCATGATGGATACCTAACTGAAAATGCATTTCCAAAAGGTCAGTTTTTGAACATCATCTCAATGCTCAAACATATTGCCATTTTGTTTAGCAAATAAATCCAAAGTTAATTTGCTTTTTTAATCTATGATGTGTCAGACACTCCTCTTTGAGGTGATTTTTAAAGTGGCTGAACATCCATAGATTGTTACCACCTCTCCAACAGTCCTGTGTTTTATTTTTAACTGGACCAACATAACATAATTGCTTCCCCATTGATCATATTGTTGCTAAAATGAACTGATTTTTTAATTTGAAAAAGTTTTAACTGAAGATTAAATTAAATATAAAAATAATACATTACCTGTTTTATAAGTGATCAGTAAGCCTGATTTCCCTCTGGTTATTAAATACAAATATACAAAATGTATATACATACATCTGATCACTTGTAGCAGAAATATATAGATTGGACTCTCTACATTAGACTCTGTTCCCTGCATTACTGCTTTAAAAATTAGTTATAAGCACAATGGAATTCTTTGGAATACAGGAGATCAAGCCAGTCAATCCTAAAGGAAATCAATTCTGAATATTCTTTGGAAGGACTGATGTTGAAGCTAAAGCTCCAATACTTTGGCCAATTGCTGCAAAGAGATGACTCGTTAGAAAAGTTCCTGATATGGGGAAAGATTGAAGGCAGGAGGAGAAGGGGATGTCAGAGATGAGATGGTTGGATACCATCACCAACTCAGTGGACAAGAGTTTGAGCAAGCTCTGATAGATGGTGAAGGACAAGGAAGCCTGGCATGCTGCAGTCCATGGGGTCACAAAGAATCAGACATGACTGAGTGACTAGATAACAACAAATAAACACAATGAGACAAGTTATTTAATATAGTCAAGTGACAGTTGATTCTAAAGCTCAAGAATGCTATCTAGATAGTTAGACTTGGCAAAGTTACTAGTGCTTTCAGTCCCTGTCTAGCCTATTTCTTATTTGCACACTAGCTCTCTTATTCCTTTTCTGCTAGCCCTATCTAGTTATTTAGATGGAACTCTGACTTAAGCAGTGAGAAAATTGCTTTAGAATTCCCCCGAGTTAGGAGAAAGATGGAAAGAAAGTAAAGTGAAGTCTCTTAGTCATGTCCAACTCTTTGCAACCCAGTAACTGCAGCCTACCTGGCTCCGCTATCCATGGGATTTTCCAGGCAAGAATACTGGAGTGGTTTGACATTTCCTTCTCCAGGGGATCTTCACAACCCAAGGATTGAACCTGGGTCTCACACACTGCAGGCGCTCTTTACCATCTGAAACAACAGGGAATCCCTGGTGGAAAAAGACTAATACTTTGCAAATAATCCAATCAATGAAGTGACAATTTAGGCACATTATCCAGTATGCATATGTTGCATAGGTGAATTTTCTAGTATTCAAATTTAAAAAAAGTAAAAAGAAATAAGTGATACTGATATATTTTATTTAACCCTATATATCAAAATTATTTAGCAATATAATCAATATTAAAAAGGGTATTTTATATTTTATTTCATTTTATTCTTCAAAATCCAGTATGTATTTTACTTTTATAATATATCTCAATTGAGACTAGATACAGTTATAGCACTCAAAAACCCCATGTAGCTAGAAGCTTTTGTGATGCTTATTTATTGTAGATAGAATAATATCTGTGATACTATATTTCTATTTAATATTGTCTATTTAATTTTTTTTTATTTTAATGGGGTTCATTGAAAGATGTATTTTTCCATGGCATGATCACTTTCCAGAAACTCTCTGGGGCACAGCTAGGATTCATTACCATTTGGTATCTTAAATATTTAAATACCACTATTTAGATATTCCAGTTCTACAGTTTATTATTTTACATTTTGATTTATTGAGCTATTGATCCTAGGAAAAGTATACAAAAAAAAGAAGATATTTTTCTATAATTCATTTTTAGGTGCACACATGCCTTAGTTAGCATAAACTTATACCAGCTTGGAACAAATAGCATCTTTTAAACCTAATTTATATTAGATCCTTCATTTTTCTTTAATTTTCTTATCTTTCAAATGTTCAACTATTTTCAGTTCATAAGTAAATTGAGGGGCATGCCTGATATAAATTTTTACCTCCTACTTTCCTTGGAAATCCTTCGGTTCAGTTCAGTTCAGTCACTCAGTTGTGTCCGACTCTTTGTGACCCTATGGACTGCAACAGCCAGGCTTCCCTGTCCATCATCAATTCCTGGAGTTTACTCAGACTCATGTCCATTGAGTCACTGATGCCATCCAACCATCTCAACCTCTGTCATCCCCTTCTGCTTCCTTTAATCTTTCCCAACATCAGGGTCTTTTCCAAAGAGTCAGTTCTTCTCATCAGGTGGCCAAAGTATTGGAGTTTCAGCTTCAGCATCAGTCCTTCCAATGAATATTCAGGACTGATTTCCTTTAGAATGACTGGTTGAATCTCCTTGCAGTCCAAGGGACTCTCAAACATCTTCTCCAACATCACAGTTCAAAAGCATCAATTTTTCACTTTGCAGCTTTCTTTATAGTCCAACTCTCACATCCATACACGACTACTGGAAAAACCAAAGCTTTGACTAGACGGACCTTTGTTGGCAAAGTAATGTCTCTACTTTTTAATATGCTGTCTAGATTGGACATAGCTTTTCTTCCAAGGAGCAAGCATCTTTTAATTTCATGGCTGCAGTCACCATCTGCAGTGATTTTGGAGCCTAAATAAATAAATAAATAAAGTCTGTGACTCTTTCTGTTGTTTCACCGTCTATTTGCTATGAAGTGAGGAAAGTTTAAAGCCAACTTTTTCACTTTCACTTTCATCAAGAGCCTCTTTAATTCTTCACTTTCTACCATAAGTGTGTTGTCATCTGCATATCTGAGGTTATTGATATTTCTCCCAGCAACCTTGATTCCAGCTTCTGCTTCATCCAGCCTGGCATTTTGCAGGATGTATTCTGCATATAAGTCAAGTTAGCAGGGTACAATATACAGACTCAATGTCTTCCCTTCTCGATTTGGAACCAATCTGTTGTTCAGTGTCCAGTTCTAACTGTTGCTTCTTGGCTGTACATTGTTTTCTCAGGAGGCAGGTCAGGTGGTCTGGTATTCCCATCTGCAGAAGAATTTTCCAGTTTGTTGTGATCCACAGAGTCAAAGGCTTTGGCATAATCAATAAAGGAGAAATGGATGTTTTTCTGAAACTCTTGCTTTTTCGATGATCCAATGGATGTTGACAATTTGATCTCTGGTTCCTCTGCCTTGTCTAAATCTAGCTTGAACACATGGAAGTACACAGTTCACATTCTGAAGCCTGGCTTACAGAATTTTGAGCATTACTTTGCTAGCTTGTGAGATGAGTGAAATTGTGCAGAATCTGAACATTCTTTAGCATTGCCTTTCTTTGGGATTGGAATGAAAACTGACCTTTTCCAGTCCTGTGGCCACTGCTGAGTGGAAATCCTTGGCTCACAACAAAATATACAGATTCTGGTATACTCATGTTTAGCATTTTGCTTTGAAAAACTCATGATTATTTACCTTTCTAAAATAGGAGTGAACTTGTGCATAGGTTTTCTTTAAAACTCACACACACAAGACATAGTAGAGTAATGATAGTCAGTAACTTTGTAACATTCCGTAGGCAGAGTTCTCTCCCTTTATCCACATGAGCCATTTCAAACAAAGCTGTGTACATGTTAGTTGCTCAGTCATATCTAGCTCTTTGGGACCCTGTGGATTGTAGCCTGCCAGGCTCCTCTGTCCATGGGATTTTCCAGACAAGATACTGGAGTGAGTTACCATTTCCTTCTCCAGGAGATCTTCCCAGTCCAAGGATCAAACCTGGGTCTCCTGTATTGCAGGTAGATTCTTTACTGAGCCACCAGGAAGCCCTCAAGCATTCTTAGGTTTTGCAATATAGTCATCCTCCCCTCTCACCAACTCTTTTTTCAATGATGTCATCTGATTAGCCACAAAGAAATTAGAAGGCATAGGCTGAGACTGCTCTCCACCTCCTGCCATCCAACTTGAGAACAAAGATTTCTTTATGCTCAGTTATTCCTGCATTTCTCCTTTTTCACTGGGTCAACTAACTATAAAATCTTCAAGGTGATTTAATTTGTCTTGTATTCTGGGTTTATCTCTCAGAATATCTTCCAAATATCTTCCTCTCTCAGTTATCTTCCAAATCCTTATCTCAAAGTAGTTTTTCATTCTGCTTTTGGTTTGTGCAAGTGTCTGATATCCTCCTCTAAATTCATTTGATACCTATCCATTGCCTTTATTCACTTCTGCTTCTCAGCTTCAGAACTCTTCTTGAATGAGTTTACCACAAACTGTTTCATCACTTTTTACAACCACTCTGCCATTGATTAATCTCTGGCTTTCTATGGAAATAAAACTCCCTTGAATGACATTTCACATAAATTCTTCATATTTAAAATTCTTCCTATTTAAGGTTAATTGACTCATAATTTTTTTTTCTACTTGATATATTGAAAATATGGATACATCTGACCACTGTATTCTTGAAATACTCTCCTTGGGCTCCATGACACTGTATTATTTTTCCATTTATATATCTGGCCTTTATTTAGTAGCATATATGTGCTCCTACTTTTTGTATTTAAGCATTAATATTTTTGTACTCATTCAATTCTAATTTTTAACTTACTTTTGTATAATTTGATTGATTTTTAGCCTTCAACAATACCAGCTGTTCAACAATACCAATGTTCAACTATTTACATTTCATAAGTGAATTGAGGGGCATGCCTGATATAAATTTTTACTTTCTTCTCTTCCTGGAAATCCTTGACTCATAATGAAATACACATTTTCTGGTATCCTCATGTTTAGCATTGTGCTCAGAAAAAAATCATGGTTATTTAACTCTCAAAAACTAGAGTGAAGACGTGTACAGTTTTCTCTTTAAAAAATCACAAGCCACAAGTTGTACTCTTGTTTCCAAATGCCTAATGAGCATCTACTTATATGCCTTGCAAATTCCTCAATATGAACATGATTAAAACTATCTCCAGTGTTTTAATTTTAGTGAATAACTTTAGCCTTTCCATAAGTTGCCAATCCCAAGAACCTGAAACTCATTTTTGAAGCTTGCCTTAAGACTGAGGGACTAACACTTTCACTTTCACTTTCTACATTCACATATGCGATAGGCTTCCTAGTTGATGCTGGTGGTAGAGAATCTGCCAACACAGGGAATCTAAGAGATACAGATTCTTTCCCTGCTTCAGGAAGATCCCCTGGAGGAGGGTGTGACAACCCACTCCAGTATTCTTGCTTGGAGAATCTCTTAGAGAGAGGAGCCTGGAGGCCTACAGTCCATAAGGTCCCACAGAGTGGGACACAGCTGAAGGGACTTAGCACACACGCATATCAAGTTCAATAAAATCAGCCACTGAGTCTTGTAAACAGCATTTATGTCCACCAGACCTCTCCACCCCTCTTGCTGCAGTAGCCTTGCTATATTCCCTAGGCAGTGGTCTCTTCTTTCTCCACATCTTCTACCTTGTTATGCTCCTATTTATTCTCTGTGTGCAGACATAGTTAGCTACTTAAAATCAAACTTGGCTATGAAATCCACTTTACGTTTCTTTAAAACACCAGTATATGGGACTACAATCCAATGTCAGCTCTTCCAGTATCTGGAGTTCCTGAGGTTCAGTATAATTTTGCTAAAGCATTAGAGCTGGTGTGATTAGTTTTACATTTTCTGTTCATAGGAAACAAGAAAGTAAATCAAGGTTATGTCTCTACTGGCCTCTGAAGTTCAGACCTCAATAACACATTTTGCTCACTCAACAAATTCCCTCATCCCATTCTGTGATATATCTCTAGCCAACATGCTGGTTCTCAAGTACCAGCCTGGATTTCTCGAGAGAAGAATGTGCTATGTGCTCAGTTACTCAGTCATGCCCAATTCTGCTACCCCGTGGACTGTAGATCACCAGGCTCCTCTGTCCAAGGAACTTTCCAGGCAAGAATACTGGGGCGGGTTGCCATCTCTTTCTCCAGGGAATCTTCCCAGCCCCGGGAGTGAACCCACATTTCCTGTATGTCCTGTATAGCAAGCGGATTCTTTACCACTGAGCCACCTGGGAAGTCCGGAGAGGAGAATAAGACTTTTAAGAAATCTTTTCTGTTAGAACAGATAAGTTTGAGTCTGTGGGAGCAATAATATGTGTAGGGGTTAACTATTTCATGCTCCGTCTCTGCGTGTGAAGTTAACCGTTGAACAATGCAGAGGTAAGTGGCATTATCTGTGCAACTGAGAATCTGCTTACAAATTATACTTGGCCCCTCAGTATGTATTAGTCCTTCAAATCCTAGTGCTATCATATCAGCTCTTCTATATCCACAGATTCAACCAACCTTGAAGAGAGTAGCACTACAAAGTGCATTTAATGAAAAAATCTGTGTACAAGTGGACTTAAACAGTTCAAACGTGTGTTTTTCAAGGGTCTGCTGTATACAACACACTGATATTTTACCCCATGGTGACAGTCAGTGAACCACCTTTCTACCAGAACTCCAAGTGGCAAGTGGAACATCAATAATTTTCTATTAATTTTTAACAAAATGTGATTGAATAAAATTTTTCTCAAATTATTTTCAACTGCTTTAAATGCTTTTCTTTCCAAGTGCATTTTCTCTTTCTTACTGGTGTAATATTGGTTCATATCATATTCGGTGACTCTTCTGAACCACTGTCAAAGCAACAATACCAGAAAAATTTGAGTCAAAGAACAGTTTATTCAAGACTATTTCAATAGGAGTGAGAGGCCAGGACTCAAACAGCTTGGTCTGAAACAAAGGGCTAGAGAGTTTTTAAGAGCTGGGATGATAAAGGATCAAAGGTCCTCAGTGTCAGTTAATTTGCTGATTGCCACTCCTCCAAAAAAAAGAAAAGGAAAGCTTTCTTCATGACAGGAGACAGCTTTACAAGTTGTGGCAAGATACCCAGAGAAGTTAGCTCTTATCCTCCCATAGACACTGATAGGCAGGGACACTATCTTCCTTGATTATTATATTTTAAAAAGACAGTTCTCTTGAGAGATGCTCCTGTGCTGTAAATCTGACAAGAAGGTTTTTACCAAGATTTACATCTCAAAGGGATTTTTATTACACACTTTTTGAAGTAAATTCTCTAAGAAAAGGGAGGTCAGAGGATCTGCAGTCAGGAAGAAGCTGGTCTATGATTTAGTCTAACTGAGGGGAACAGGAAGGCCTTCTTGGACACCATCTGTCAAGGCTTTTAATACATCAGGAAAAGGGGAAATTTAGAAAGTCTGCTTTTCTCTGAACAAACATTTCCTTTCATATCTTGTAGTGAATTAAGAGAAATAAAAATTATCTTTTTCCTTTTGTTTCTGTCTTTTATTAAAATGTAATTTCAAAGACAATTAGCAGATGGAGGGAGAGAAGTTATGCAAAAAAAGAACAAACAAGAAGAGTAGGATTTTATAATTTAAAATAATCATCTTTTTACAAAAGTCTACTTGTTTCTACACTCTTATTATAATTACTTGCTCTACTGAGCAATACTCTTCTAATACTAATGGTAAACCCTATAAGACCAACCTAGATAGCATATTAAAAAGCAGAGACATTACTTTGCTGACAAAGATCCGTCTAGTCAAAGCTATGGTTTTTCCAGTAGTCATGTATGGATGTGAGAGTTGGACTATAAAAGCTGAGCACTGAAGAATTGATACTTTTGAACTGTGGTGTTGGAGAAGACCCTTGAGAGTCCCTTGGACTGCAAGGAGATCAAACTAGTCCATCCTAAAGGAGATCAGTCCTGAATATTCATTGGGAGGACTGATGTTGAAGCTGAAACTCCAATATTTTGGCCATCTTATGAGAAGAATTGACTGATTGGAAAAGACCTTGATGCTGGGAAAGATTGAAAGCAGGAAGAGAAGGGAATGACAGAGGATGAGATGGTTGGATGGCATCACCGACTCAATGGACATAAGTTTGAGCAAGGTCCAGGAGTTGGTGATGGACAGGGAAGCCTGGCATGCTACAGTCCATGGGGTCACAAAGAGTTGGACATGACTGAGTGATTGAACTGACCTGCAACACTATAAGGGCCAGGACTATCTTGTCTACTAACCCAAAATCTGAAATAGAGGAGTTACTTCAAAAACATTAATGAATAGATGAATGAATCAGTGAACTTGTAGAGATATCCTCAGGGAGAGCTCAGTGTGAGATACCTATTTTAAGCATATATTAAGACACAAACATTTGCTTGCCTCTCTGCCTACTTTTTCTCCAGTGCTACTAGAATACTAGGTTTCATTTTAATTTTTTTTTGTCTGAAATACCAGAACTCTGGCAGCTCCATTTATTTATTTTTAAATTATAATTTTCTTAGGTAGTCCCTATTTTATGACAGATTGTTTGACAGTATTTTTGACAAAGTACAACCTAATTGTCTCACAGATCCAAACACCTATACTCATGAGAATATTGTCTTTCTTATTTCTGAATGTTAAATGTCTCATAGCATATTTTTAAAGTCACAGCCGAAGAAAACCTAACTTGCTCTGCCTTGAATGGCTGGATCTGAGATAGCATCTTGAGAAAAAAATCTTAACAGGTGTACTATGGCAAGCATCAAATATTCTAATAAGATACAATGAAGAGACTATATTGTATCTATCGGGAAATGTCTAAGCAAATACCTATTAATTCTAAAATTCTTTTAAGATTAGACTGTAAATTTAAGAAATAATAATATGATATACCTAGTTTTATTTACTTTTCAGATGAACAGCAAATGTCAATAATAGTATATTCCATTTAATATTTGGCATACTTTTATACTTTTTATATTGTTCTTTTTGTTATTTAATCTGAAATTAAAATTTACCTGGATGTCTTGTGTCTTATCTGGCAGCTTTCCTTATGATGAATATTCAGATAATCAGTCTTCTATAAAGTGATTCAAGAAAGAACATTTTCAGAGTCAAACTAATAAAGGATACAGTGATCCAGTAAATTAAAATGAATCAGCTCCTGATTTAAAAATGAAGGACAAAATTTTTTTTAATATATTTTTTCTGATCATAAATGTTTTTTAGGAAATCTAGTTATCCATTATTCTTCTGTTTGTACTGAATTTAATTTAAGAATGTTCTGGAGAATATTGGGTTATATTGCATAGTCTTGAAATTGCTGCTGTATTGTTCTGATTCATAAAATATACAATTGATCAATCCTCTATAAGAAATGGATTTCCAATATCTTTTTTATTCCTTTTTCATTGTATTCAGTATATTCTTGAGATAAGTAATATTTCATGGAAAAATATTTTCCTTTTACAAATGCCCATATTTCATTAGCTATAGAAGAGTTAACACATGACAGGTATTAAAGTTAAATTTCTGATTTTTCACTCATTTAGTTCAAATGCTTTATGTTAATAAAAGAGTATATCAGGGATATACTGACATTTAAAAATATTAAATACAATGATTATATTCATTCAAGTATTGAGGTATGTGTATGTCTGTGTATGTCATATGAACCTAACACAGCAAATGAAAGACAGAACGATTTAACACTATCCGTTACACAGGAAAGAAAAAGGGGGGGTCTTTCGTACTTGCACTCAAGTAAAGTAATGACATTTTTGGTGCTGAAAATATCAACCATTTTTAAAAATTAGACCTTTTAAATATACTTAGATTCTGCAACTTGGAAGATGAAGCTTAATAATATCATGCAACACAGTAAATTAACCAATCCTTTAAAATAAAGTTAGCTAATTTCACTTCTTTATTTTCTTGAGAGCAAATAATCTTTAGATTTCCCTTCAAAGTTGGGAAAATATAAGCTATGATGCTTCCCATGATTAGAAGACAGCCCACTCTTTCCCTTATTTTTCTCCATAGTGTGAGAAAATAAACATTTATGCATACTTTCTCAATGAAGTGACATGCTTCCATTTATTGTAAGGTCCGATTATGCATACGCACTGGAATGGTCCCTTGAAATTAATATACATTTATACATATTTACTTAAGCAATGTTTCCACAGTGCACACCAGAAAAATCTCCCTTCCACAAGACTTTTCTGTTGTCTAGAAGTACCACTGATTCCTTTTTGATAAAAATAAATCTGTAGAGAAAAATCTTATTTTAGACTACAAGTAATCTTCTAAGCATAACACTCATTGTTTCAAATACTTGCCAAGAATTATGAATTCTTACATCTTTGGAGAATTTGAGATGATGTATTTAGTTAGAATTCTCAGGAATTGCTAAAGAAAAAGAAGGGCAGAAGAGAAACTCCAAGAGTTATGATTTAAGCAAATATGCTGTATTGATCAGGGCTTTTGAGGTAAGAAGACCCAAGAGGAAGCATGGCTAAAGACAAATAGGATCAGGTATTCTGTTTCAGCAACATTGTTTTTAAGATATTTATTAAATATCTGGTATGATTTATGCTCTCATTTTTAAAAATACACTTATTTACTTATTTATTTATTAGCTGTGTTGGATCTTTGTTGCTGTCTGGGCTTTTCTCTAGTTGCAGTTTCTATTGTGGTAGCTTCTCTTGTTGTGGAGCGTGAGCTCTCGAGAATGTGGGATTCAGTAGTTTTGGTGTGAGGGCTGACTAGTTCCAATTCCAAGGCTCTAGAGCCCAGGCTTCATAGTTGTGACACATGGGTTTAGTTGCTCCGCAGCATGTGGAATTTTCTTGGATCAAGGCTGAAACCTGTCTTCACTTGCATTGGCAAGCAGATTCTTTATCACTGAGCTTCCAGGGAAGTTCTATGTTTGCATTTTTGCTTGACCTACACCAAATTAAGTTTTCCTCCCCACCCCCCAATGAAGTATTTTTTTCAAATTTTTCATCCACTCCTTGGCAAAGGTATCTGGCAATATCATTTGTTACATTCACTGAATAATTTAGATTTTCCTAGATAAGTTATTTACAAGGTATTCCTATAGAGGGAAAGAGTCCAGAGAGATTTTTCCAGTCTAGTTGGGATACACGACACAGAGATTTTCTTTTCAGCTGCCTCAAAGGCAAAATTATTTTCAAGTGTCTTTTATCTGTGCATGTAAGCATAGGCTTGTCTTCTCTTTCTTTGCCAATTTACTCAAGGGGTTGAGAGCTAAAATAAATGTGACTGTTACTTTCTAACATTGGACTCTCTCCATTGAAATTTCTTTGAGACTTGCTCTCTTTCTTTTCATGATTCCTATGCAAATGATAGTGCTTTTTACAACTGTAATATATATTTCATAACACATTTCCTAATTTTGCCCACAGTGGAGTTTGTAGTTGGTTCTCCTTTCTCCTATAAGCCTCAGGATGCTTATGGAGAGAAAAGGGAAAATACTTTGATTCAGAGTTTGCTTATAGTGAAAGAATGCATAATCATCTCTGAGTTTATAGTATTGTGAATAAAAAATGCAGCCTACATACATATTTTAATAACCAGTTGGGCCTAACTACAATTTAAATTTTTAAATATATACATACATACATGATATGAACTTTTGAAAGCTGTGCTGTGCTGTGCTTAGTTGCTCAGTCATGTCTGAATCTTTGAGATACCATGGACTATAGCCCAACAAGCTCCTCTGTCCATGGGGATTCTCCAGGCAAGAATACTTGTCAGGCCCTCCTTCAGGGGATATTCCCCACCCGGGGACAGAACCCAGGTCTCCTGAATTGCAGGCAGATTCTTTACCATCTGAGCCACCAGGGAAGCCCAAGAATACTGGAATACGTAGCCTATCCCTTCTCCAGAGGATCTTTCTGACCCAGGAATCAAACCAGGGTCTCCTGTATTGCAGGCAGATTCTTTACCAGCTGAGCTACCAGAAAAGCCCTTTGTGAAAGCTACAACAACAATGTTATATATTGAAAGCTGCAATAAATATAAAAATCCTTCAATCTTTCTCTTAAGGCCATACTCCTCTGCAGAGTTTTGACTCACCCTCAGTCTTTACAAGTCATAGGGGACTTCTCTGATAGCAATTCAGATTTTCATGTAATTCAAGGGGAGATAATGGCACAGAAAATACATACTTTTAATCAAGAAATACACATACTATAAAATTTTAATATTAAAATATTATGTCAGAAACATGGTTTGTATTCTAGTTTGTAAACTTAATAGCTGTTTGACAGTGAGCATGAAATATTAGAATGGTTTTAAAAATACATTTGTTTTATAATAAAGAAATCATAGGTTTAAATGTAGGATAATGTCACATATTATTAAATAAATAGAATAATGGTATCTATGTGAAACAATTATCAACATTATCCATATGCATTTCCTCATGAAATCTTTCCAAAGTCAAAACACGTGATGGTAGTAACAATGGTAATAGTGATACATTTGAAGCAAACTGTCAATAAGGCAATGTCTAAACTATTTAACATACTATGGAATATCATGCAATTACAAAAAAGACAATAAAATGATGTATAGTAAGTCTCCTACATACGAACCTTCAAGTTGCAAGCTTTCAAGGATCAGAACGTGTGTTTGCATGTCCAACCATGCAAGTTAGTTCAAGTGTCTGGTATATATTGTCATGTGAGTGCAATTTTTTCAAGCTGCTGTGCTTTTGTGTATTTTACTGTTTAGTACTGTGTAGAGTACAGTAATTAAGTAAGCCCAGGATATCTGGAAATAAGCTATTTTCTTTACTTGAGAAAGCATTGTTAGTTTTTGCGACACGGGACTCGAAGATTTGTCTATACATGAAACTTTCAGCAGCCATTCAGGATGTAATCCAGTGCTACTGTGTCATCTATAATAAGGAAAAAAGAAATAGCACTGGATCATTTTTTCAACAGGCCACATAGAATTGAATACATAAAGGATCTAGGACCTGTTCCATCTACATCAGTTATTAATGAAACTGCAGCTTGCTCTACAGATTTTAGTTTTGTGGGCTCTAAAATCACTGCAGATGATGACTGCAACCATGAAATTAAAAGACGCTTGCTCTTTGGAAGGAAAGTAAGGACAAATCTAGATAGGATATTAAAAAACAGAGACATCACTTTGCTGACACATGTCCATATAGTCAAAGCTATGGTTTTTCTAGTAGTCATGTAGGGATGTTGTACAGAGTTGCACCATAAAGAAGGCTGAGTGCCAAAGAATTGATGCTTTCAAACTGTGGTGCTGGAAAAGACTCTTCAGAGTCCCTTGGACTGCCCAGGAGATCAAACCAGTCAATCCTAAAGGAAATCAACTCAATATTCATTGAAAAGACTGATGCTGAAGCTGAAGCTTCAGTATTTGGGCCACCTGATCGCAAAGAACTAACCCACTAAAAAAGACCCTGATGCTGACAAAAGGAGAAGGGGGCAACAGAGGATGAAATGGTTAGACAGCATCATTGACTCAATGGACATGAATCTGAGCAAACTCCAGGAGATTGTGGAGGACAGAGCCTGGTTGCTACAGTCCATATGGTCAAAAAAGAGTTTTAGATGCCTTAGTGACTGAAAAACAACAACTCTGTCTCCTAAATCTGAGGATCCTTCAGCTCTATGATTTGCTTCCTCTCCCTCCTCCAGTCAGTAACTCTTTTTGCCTTTTCACTGATGTCAGCACCTATTAGCCAGTTGTTGTATTGTACTACTGTACTTTTCAAGGTACTGTGCTATAAGATTAGAAGTACACTTTTTTATTTTTTGCATTTGTTTTTTCTGTGTTATTTGTGTGAAAAGAATTATGAGCTTATTACAGTATACTATCACATAGCTGATTGAATTAGTTGGGTACCTAGGCTAACTTTGGGGGACTTATGAATAAATTGGACTTATGAATGTACTCTTAGAATAGAAGTCGTTCACATGTAAGAGAAATACTCCATATAATATATATGTACAAATATTTTATGTATAATTTATGTAAGTATATGCATCAATATCAATGTAAAACAAATTTTCCAGTGTTAATAAAGATTCTAAAATTATTTATGTATCAAAGTGTCTATGGAAATAAAAATAAATCTATGTAATATTTTATGTTTTTTATAAATACATTTATATATTTATAGAAGCATAGAAAATGTCTGGAAATATGGGCTTAAAATAACCCCTCTTTCCTTTAATGAGACTGCATGATTATAGTCAATGGAAACGTTTGTCTTATCTTGAATAGCAAGCTTATTTAAAGACAATGATATGTGTGTTGAATGTACAATTAAACTTATTTTTAATAAAAGGGGGAAGTAATTATTTGAGAATTATATTTTATTGAATATGAGTGAAGGTTGGTTTTATTTTAAATGTAAACCAACACATAAAAACAGTATAGCTATTTAAATATTTTTGATTTTCACTGAGCTTTTTGATGTCAAATGCCCTCTAATTGGAAACTAATTAATAATCTTAAAAGTGTAGTGAAAGAAAAGCAATTATTTGAGTTGAAAAGGAAGCTCATAGTTGATATTACTTTATGAAATATATTTTATAGCAGTAGTTTTCAGTCTTAATTATCAGAATTTTTGTTTATATCATTTCAATAAATTTGATCATTGTGTAATGAAGAGTGATATCTAATATTTTACCAGTTTTATTAGAGTTAATTTTCATGAATATTTTGATTTCAAATTAGGGAGAAAAATATCACACTATTATTTCAGTGTATTTTCCTTGTTTTCTGTTTTAGAAAAATCTTTCTCAAGGGATTGCTTCTGACTCAGGTAATAACTATATCTGCTCTAACCATCAGCCCAGGAGACCACCAAGAGAATAATACCATCAGCTGGATCCTGTCTTGTTTGTGATGGGTATTGGGAATACTTTACCTGAGTTATGCTGCTATTTAACCATTGCTTCCTACATGTGGACTGTAGTCTGCCAGGCCCCTCTGTCCTTGGGATTTTCCCAGCAAAAATACTGGAGTGGATTGACATTTCTTCCTCCAGGGGCTCTTCCTGAGTCTGGGATCAAACCCACATCTCTTGAGTCTCCTACATTGGCAGGCAGATTCTTTACCATTGAGCTACTTGGGAAATCAAACAGTTTATAATGTTTTGTCAATACAACTCTGAGACTTTTCAGACAGTGAAAGTCATTTAGTCATGTCCAACTCTTTGTGACCCCATGGACTACAGAGTCCATGGAATTCTCCAGGCCAGAATACTGGACTGGATAGCTTTTCCCTTCTCCAGGGGATCTTCCCAACCCAGGGATCGAACCCAAGTCTCCTGCACTGCAGGTGGATTCTTCACCAGCTAAGCCACCAGGGAAGCCCATATCAGACAAACTGTGTGTTAAAATTATTTTCAAAATAATGCTAAGACTTTTTTGCCTTTTCACTGAATTGATATTTTCACTGATGGTATAAAAGTAATGGTAGGTAAAAATGACTGGTGCCTTACTATGAAGCACACTGCTGACATAATAATGAGTTAAGTCACTCCATTCTTCACTTGGCAAACCTGCACAGAAAAAGAGAAGAAGGGGGGAGAGAGAATGCAGCAGCAGAGGGACAACTGGTTTCAATTATTTTTTGTAGCAGGGAAAAACCCTCAATTCTTGGGTAGACATACTGTTAATATATTGAGTGATGAAATGGAATTCACATATTACATATTTTCCTACTCTAATAGCTCAGACAGTAAAGAACTTTCCTGCAATGCAGGGGATCTGGGTTAGATACCTAGGTCAGGAAGATCGCCTGGAGAAGGGAAAGGCAACCCACTCCAGTCTTATTGCCTGGAAAATTCTATGGAGCCTGGTGGGCTATAATCCATGGGGTCATAAAGAGTTGGACACCAACTGAGTGGCTAACACCTTCTTACCAAAGAACAACTGTCTCTCAAAAAACATACTCTTCTGTGATTGTTTGGACTGCAAACTGAGATTTTTTTTTCAACAAAATACTTTCTGTTTGAAAGAATGACTGCCATACAAGCTATTCAGATTTTGCATTTCCTTACACTTTCTTGAAAATAAAACAAGTGAGCTTGTTAATTGCAGGCAAACAGCAGACAGTGCTTGTTGTCAATGATAAAATTTGAGTTTTCAAATAAAAGTAATTTTTAATAAAATAAAAATTTTACAAAACTTATATTTGCCACCATGTGTTTATCAGCTTACCAAAACAAGGAAGCTTGTTGACCAAATCAGTAGAGAGAAGAAGGATTTCTTGTTAAAATGTTATTTAATGAAATAAATCAACATTTGGAAGATCTGTAGAATTCACTGAACCATTATTTTTAAAATGACCCACACATGAATCTAAGAGCTCTTGATGAAGGTGAAAGAGGAGAGTGTAAAAGCTGACTTAAAACTCATCATTCAGAAAATCAAGATCATGGCATCTGTTTCCATCATGGCAAATAGATGGGGAAAAAATGGAAACAGTGACAGACTTTATACTCTGGGGCTACAAAATCACTGCAGATAGTGACTGCAGCCATGAAATTAAAAGACACTTGTTCCTTGGAAGAAAAGCCATGGCAAACTCAGCGTATTAAAAAGCAGAGACTTTATACTTTGCCTACAAAGGTTCATATGGTCAAAACTATGATTTTTCCAGTAGTCATATACAGATGTGAGAGTTGGACAATAAAATAAGGCTGAGCACTGAAGAACTGATGCCTTCGAAATGCGGTGCTAGAGAAAACTTTTGAGAATCCCTTCAACTGCAAGGAGATCAAACCAGTCAATCGTAAAGGAAATAAACCCTGAATATTCACTGGAAGGACTGATGCTGAAGCTGAAGCTCCAATACTTTGGCCACCTGATGTTGAGAGGGTAACAGGCAGGAAGGCCAGGGGTCTCCAAATGGAGGAAATAGGCTGCAAGTGTCAGACATTTTTATCTCTCTCTTAAGTGGCAGGAGGAAACAAATTAGGGATATTTTTTCCTTCTCTATACAAACTTAAAATACTGTGTGGCCCTAATGATACCTGGTTTCACCTGGAATTAACTATTCTCAAACCTTGAGGTAACCAATGCATTCTTCTTATGGAAATGTTTGTCTTAAGCTGTGTTAATGTACTATGCTTTTACCCCTAACTCTATCTTCAAGTCGGTTTCTCCTAATGGCTCAGAACCTACTGAACAAACCAGTACTCAGACATTGTTCCCCTAATCTATGTAAATGAAACTATTTGTACGGTAATCTGCCCTTCTACAAGGTTCAAGTCAATTGTTTTATGGCCTGGGATGACTCATCTGGTACCAAGATTATCCCAGAACACATCTTATGGATGAGGGGGCATATGCCATTCTGAGTTTTAAGACATTCCTTTCTTTCATTAACAAACTGCTAGTGACTATATAACATCCAGCTGAAGACTAACAGGGAGGGTACTCTTTCTGCCCCCTTCTAATGCCTATGTCAGAAGCTTTCTCTATCTCCTTTATACTTTTATTTTTTTACATTCCCACCAATGCATTTTATTTTTCTTTCTTTTTTTTTTTAATTGGTTTTGCCATACAATGACATGAAACCGCCATGGGTTTACATATGCTCCCCCTCCAGAACCCCCCTCCCTCCTCCCTCCCGATTCCCTCCCCCTGGGTCATCTTGGTGCACCAGCCCCGAGCATCAATCCTGGGCTGGCGATTGATTTCACATATGATAATTAACATGTTTCAATGCCATTCTCCCATATCATCCCACCCTTGCCCTCATCCACAAAGTCCAGGAGTCTGTTCTATACATCTGCGTTCCTTTTGCTGTCTTGCATCCTTTATACTTTAATAAAACTTTATTACACAAAAGCTCTGAGCAATCAAGCCTCATCTCTGGCCCCAGATTGAATTTTTCTCCACCAGAGGCCAAGAATCCTTGTGTCCTTTTGTGTTTCTGCAACAACCTTTCAATGTGAAGAATCGACTCGTTGGAGAAGACCATGATGGTGGGAAAGATTGAAGGCAGGAGAAGTGGGGAAATGAGGATGAGATGCTTGGATAGCATCACTGACTCAGTTGATGTGAGTTTGAGCAGGCTACAGAGTTGGTGAAAGACAGGGAAGCCTGGCATGCTGCAGTCCATGGGGTCACAAAGAGCTGGACATGACTGAGCAACTGAACAACAACACATGATTTAAAGATTCATTAAAAATGCAAGACAGAATAATGCTTTTAAAATTATAATCTGGAAATTCTGTTGACATGTTTTCAGATTCCACATTAAAACTAAACTTTAATAAATTAACAGTTATTGAATTTGGGTATAGTGTCAAAATAATTATAGTATCTCATAAGGTTTTAAAAATCTTCCTACCCTTTTCAGCTGTGTATCTGTGTGAGGCTGGAATATCTTTGTGTACTACAAATTGAATAAGATAGGCAGTATATTAGAACAAAAATAGACATGAAAGTCTCGCTGTCATGTACTAAGTCAGACATAAAAGTTTTGAGTCAAATTAAAGAGATTTGACACAGAGATTTGACAAAGACAGTCAAGTCTAACTGCTTGCTTTAAACACTAGGTTCGGAACCAGCTCCTTAGTTATTTCTGCATGCCTGCTATCCCTACCCAGAAATGCATGAATTTTGCAGGGTTATTTCTATGAATCATGTATTTCCCTTTCTTCCTGTATTAGATGGACTAATTATATTGCAGAAACTTGTACTATAGCTGCAAAGACTTTTTATTTTAGCACTGTATGTTGTTCAGTGGCACAATGTGAAATAAGGCAAGGTAAAGAAATAGAGATTGAAAGGTATGCTCTTTTAAGCCAGATGATCAGAAACTGCTTCTCTGAATAGGTGACAATTGTGTGAATAAGCTATGAAAACACCTGGGGAAGAACTTAACTGGAAGAGGAGGCCAGTACAGGTGTGACATGTTAGATGAAGAAAAAGAAGGCTTAGCTGTATAGCACAAAATTAAAAAATATATATATATGTACATATGTATATATATATGTACATATGTATATATATATGTACATATGTACATATATATACATATATATTCTTTCATATATATATATATATATATATAGGACAGATAGATTGGGAAAGGTTGTTTGGCAAAAGATCATGAAAGTCCCCCATAGGAATGAAGAGATATGTATATTGAAAGATGAATAAAGATTAAGACTGAAGCTAAGTTTCCTTGGTTCAAATTCTAGCTATTACTGTGTCCTAGGATAGGGTTTTTAACCAATACCTCCATTTTCTCATGTTTATTCCTGGGAGTAATCCTCAATCTTGGAGAAAGAATTGATTATTAATCATTGACATATACACACATGGTACATTAGTTATAATTTTTCTTACTAAATGGGATTATTGGCTGTAATCACTATTAATGACTGGGATCTACACTATTAAAGAGTTTTAAATAGGAGACCGTCATTGTCTGAGTCACGTTTTTAAATACAGAAATCACTCTGGCTCCCATGCAGAGGCATGATAGTGGGATGAGGACAAAGGAAAATACTGGGGAGATACTTATGACCACTACTGGGATAATTTTTGCAGATGATTAGAGGGATTTAGATTGATGATAGCAGTGAAAGAGGTTGAGTGGTTAGATTCAGGAAATAGATTCAAATATGCAGCCTCCAGTTTAAAAAAAAAAATCCACAATTTTATACCACCACCACCATCACTGCAATATTTATATTTAAAAAATGATGACTTGCTTATACCTAATTCTGAATATCTTATTGATCACATTCATTTATATAATTCCTAAAACACTTTTCCAAATATCTAATACTCACATAACTAATAGTTCTCTAAATGAGTGCCTCTGCTCATTATCAGGTGTATTCTTATTTACCCTGAAATAAACTGATCCCCTCATCTAGTATATGTTCTAGCTTTATAGGACATAGGGCCACACTGTCAGTCTCCCAGGGGCAATAATCATCTGCTTCATTCTCTTTATATATTTGTTTGTTTAACTCTCAGGTACAGAGGAAACACCTGAAGGGCTTATTCAATTGCAGAATCTGAAGAGGAACCTGAGATTTTGCATTTCTAACAATTCTCTGTTTATGTCAATACTGCTAATCTGTGGAACACACTTTGAGTAGCAATGTTCTAAATAGTTGCTAAATTTTTAATGACCTAAAATACCAACGTCTTCCATGTTGGTTTCATTTGCATAGGCTTTCACCTATGTGCTTAAAGTTAGCTAATTCATGCACAAATCTTTCCTAATACAAATATGAAAGCCCAGGGCAGCAAAGTTCTGTTCAAGTTGCTATGTCAACAGAATTTATATTTCTTAAGTGAATGTTTAATGCTTGGATGGTGTTGATAAAAAGATCCTTGACATAACATTTCACTATTTCTAAGAAAGAGACAGATTGTTTAGAGTAGCAAAATTATTTTTGAAGACAAATCTTTGAGCATTTCACTGACTTTCCTGAGAATCTGACAGACATACATCAATCATATTAAAACAAAAATATGTTGAACCATTTGAAAACACATGAAATAATGAACATCACATTTAAATGATAACATAATATGGGATACTCTAAACACTTTACATATTGCTTCTTCTGATTTTTCTTTTGTAGACAGCAGCTATTTTTTTCACACAATTTACATACAAAAAGTATCATATCCACCATTACCTGACATCAAGTTAAGAAAGTTTAGTTTTTAAACATTAAATGACTACTACTTCTTCTTCAGTGTCCCATAATTGCAAAATAAATTTTAAAAAATGGATAGGTTTTAGTTTCAGTACACATTTCATTTCTATCTTTAATTCCAGATGAAAAGTAGTAACTTTCATGAATCTTTTCTTCCAGTCTCTTCCTTTCAGTGAGTTCAGTCTTAAACTCTAGCTTGGCTCTTATGTCGTAAATGTACATGCTTTTTGATGCTGCTGGTGCTTTGAAATATCCGTAATGTCACAGTGGATATAATCATAACTCTCATTATAATCTTCTCTAATGTAAATAGCAGACAAATAAAATTTTAAAAATATACTACTAGTGGAAAACCTAAAGATGTAAACTTTATACAACAATAATGAAATCAAATTGGCATAACCACAGTGTTTAATTAGTTGCTACTAAACCAATTACTTTGAGGTATATGTAAGCTAAGTGATAGAAAGGAGAAATAACATAAAGGTGATTCATAGGGTTTATTTAAATTTAGTATCTGCTTTTTGGTCAAGATTAAAAGTATGGAATTCAACTAAATGCAGTTATACTTGCAAGTTAAAGTTATATTGTAAGACTTATGAGCTTGACTGTTTTCACACTGTCATCATTATAAATAGAAATAGAAATGATAAAATATTTTAAATATGCAAATATAAAATGTTTATTTCCAAATATCTGGCATATATTTTATGTTGAGAGTCTGGTCAATTCATATTTTAAACAATCAAAAAAATGTATCTTGTTAACAAACACTGGTGTGTTCAGGCATTTTGGAATGTGTGCAATGCAGGAACATAGACTTGAACTGTGTGCATGCAAGGGGAACATGCACATAACACAGAATACGGAAAATTTCTGTGGATTTCACACTATGCCCAAAATAACTATACAGCAGTATTTATATAGAATCAAACTGGCATCTCATTTGGCTATAATATGAAGAACCAGCAGAAAGGTGCGATGGAACTGTCTTACACTGTTTCCTATCAGTCATTTCTCTCTTTCGTTCTTCATTTGTATTACACAGATGTTAAAACTCCAGGATCAACTTCATAGTTTTCTTATTTTTCCAAACATCTTAAATCTAAATCTATGTTCTGGGAATACTAACGGATCCATGTTTTAACTTGCTTTTGTGTTTTGTTGTTTTTATTTGTCCCACTTATCATGTTTTCATTTTCCTGTTTGAATTTTAAATATTCAATAGGTTATTAATTTCATTCACATGATTTATAGTAATTTTGAATCTATCATCATTATCATGTTTATTACAATAATATCAGTCATTCTCTGCTTGCTTTATTAACTCGTAGTCTAGTGATGCTGGTTTTGTTAAGTTTGGCACTTTCTGTTTTTGGTCTCATGTTCCTAGAAAATTTGGTAAGTCTTAATTAGTTCAACCACTAGTTCTTGCAATGCTCCTAGTATGTCTTTGAGACATTTACTTCAATCTTTAGTATCTCAGTTTCTGTATCTATAAAGAGTATCTATCTCATAGAAATACAGTGAAACGGAATTGATTATGTATCTGTTCTCACAGTGTTGCCTTGAACATAGTAAGTATACATTGGTAGCTATTCTTATTTTTTTTAATAAATTTATTTATTTTAGTATGCTCAAAATTCTCCAAGCCAGGCTTCAGCAATACGTGAACCATGAACTTCCAGATGTTCAAGCTGATTTTAGAAAAGCCTGAGAAACCAGAGATCAAATTGCCAACATCTGCTGGATCATCGAAAAAGCAAAAGAGTTTCAGAAAAGCATTTATTTCTGCTTTATTGACTATGCCAAAGCCTTTAACTGTGTGGATTACAATAAACTGTGGAAAATTCTGAAAGAGTTGGGAATACCAGACCACCTGACCTGCCTCCTGAGAAACCTGTATGCAGGTCAGGAAGCGAAAGTTAGAACTGGACATGGAACAACAGACTGGTTCCAAATAGGAAAAGGAGTATGTCAAAGCTATGCATTGTTGCCATGCTTATTTAATTTAGATGCAGAGTACATCATGAGAAACTCTGGGCTGGAGGAAGCACAAGCTGGAAGCAAGATTGCAGGGAGAAATATCAATAACCTCAAATATGCAGATGACACCACCCTTATGGAAGAAAGAGAATAAGAACTAGAGGGCCTCTTGATGAAAGTGAAAGAGGAGAGTGAAAAGTTAGCTTAAAGCTCAACATTCAGAAAACTAAGATCATGGCATCTGGTCCCATCACTTCATGGGAAATAGATGGGGAAACAGTGGAAACAGTGGCTGACTTTATTTTTCTGGTCTCCAAAATCACTGCATTTGGTGATTGCAGCCATGAAATTAAAAGACGCTTACTCCTTGGAAGGAAAGTTATGACCATCTGAGACAGCATATTAAAAAGTAAAGATATTACTTTCTCAACAAATGTCTCTCTAGTCAAGGCTATGGTTTTTCCAGTAGTCATGTATGGATGTGAGAGTTGGACTGTAAAGAAAGCTGAGTGCCGAAGAATTGATGCTTTTGAACTGTGGTATTGGAGAAGATTCTTGAGAGTCCCTTGCACTGCACGGATATCCAACCAATCCATCCTAAAGCAGATCAGTCCTGGGTGTTCACTGGAAGGACTGATGTTGAAGCTGAAACTCAAACACTTTGGCCACTGATGAAAAGAGCTGACTCATTGGAAAAGACCCTGATTCTGGGAAAGATTGGGGGCAGGAGGAGAAGGGGATGACAGAGGATGAGATTGTTGGATGGCATCACCAACTCAATGGACATGAGTCTGGGTAGACTCGGGAAGTTGGTAATGGACAGGGAGGCCTGGCGTGCTGTCGTTCATGGGGTTGCAAAGAGTCAGACACAACTGAGTGACTGAACTGAACTGAATTACTTTACAATATTATAGTGGTTTTTGCCATACACTGACATGAATCAACCATGGGTGTACTTGTGTCCCCCAGCTTGAATTTTTATATACTACGTGCTTGACTCTAATGTATCTTGTGAATAACAAGAGTACATCATAGAGATAAGTATTCTTTCATCATGATGCTTAGAATTTAGTAGAGAACAGGGACAGAAATAAAATAAACAAATATATTAATGTGTTATTGCAGATTATGGTAGATGCTTTGAATAAAATATACCAGATAAACGCAGATGTATAGAACAGACTCGTGGACTCTGTGGATGAGGGCAAGGGTGGGATGATATGGGAGAATGGCATTGAAACATGTTAATTATCATATGTGTAATCAATCGCCAGCCCAGGTTTGATGCTCGGGGCTGGTGCATCGAGATTTCCTGGGGTGGGGGGGAGGGGGAGGAGGGAGGGAGGAGGGGGGGTTCTAGAGGGGGAGCATATGTAAACCCATGGCGATATCATGTCATTGTATGGCAAAACTAATATATATATATATATATACCAGATAGTTGATGTAAATAAGAATAAATGTAAGAGGGCTCTGATTGATCTGACCCCTCATTTAAAGAAAAGCCTGCAGGTCTCTCTATAAGAATGCACCAGGTACTGTAAGACCTAGTCAGGCAGCAGGGGTACCAAATAAAAAGTCTGCAAGAAAGGGAGTTCATAATAAACTTGGTAAATAGCAAATCAGTGTGTGCCTAGAGCTGAGAGGAGATTTTTTTATATTCTGATTTAAGTTTGAAGTTCAAATTTTAATGTGAATTTCAGCTCTGTGTAGATTTTATTGAAATCAGAATTGAAAATGGCATCACCTAGGGATAGATCACAGAGTGAAAAGAGAAAAGGTACAACTTGATGCCCAGGAGAGCTCCTTAGTGTGATAAAGATGAGCCTAAAAAGCCAACTAAGAAGGAACAGGCAAAGGGTGAAAAAAATATAGAAAAAGAATGTGTCATAGAAACTAAATGAATTGACAGTTTCTTGGATGGAGCAATCAACATTGTGAAATTCAGCCAAACCATAAAATACAATAAAGATAGAAAATGTTCAGGATTTAGAGATATAGGTATTATCATTGTCTTCAGCAGGAATTTTTTGTTAAGTGATGAGACCATCTTCCAGAATAAAATGAGCTGAGAAAATCGAGACAAGTAAAGGGGAAGATATACAAGCGGATTGTGATAGAAGAATAGAGTTTATGATTTTAGCTGATGGTTTATGAGGAACTGACTGTCTTCCCTGGTGGCTCAGATGGTAAAGGATCTGCCTAGAATGCAGGATACCTGCGTTCAATCCCTGGATTGGGAAGAAACCCTGGAAAAGGAAATGGCAACCCACTCTAGTATTCTTGCCTGTAGAATTCCATGGACAGAGGTGCCTGGCAGGCTACAGTCTAAACAGTCCTTAGGTCTCAAAGAGTTGGACACAACTGAGTGACTAACACACACATGAGAAATTAAATGAATGTGTTTCTGGTATTTTTGCATTTGTTATATGGAAACGTGTAAAAGTTAGCAAGAAATATTCAATGGAGAAGGAGTGATGGAATTTTCAACTGAAGAAAGGGAATAAAAGTAATCGTTTCTTTATAATATGGGAGCAAAAGAAAATGAAAACACTGGGGGACAGAATTAGATTATATAAGAATAGGAGGAAGATTCCATATAGGAATAGAAGGGAAAGGTTATATAGAACGATTTCAATTATGAGTGGTTGATCAGAATATGAAGCACTTTTCATGGGATATTTATAATTTCTAAAGGAAAGTAGATGATCTGATCAAAGGATAAAATTAAAGAATTTGGGATTTGGAACCATAGTGCGCAGTTATGTACACAACCGAGGGGGGAAAGGAAGAGAGGATAATAGCAAAAAGACA
>ML661340.1:30305-69549 GCA_007570785.1 Antilocapra americana | reverse complement strand
CCCTCCCTCCCCCCTCCCTCCCGATTCCCTCCCCCTGGGACATCTCGGTGCACCAGCCCCGAGCATCAATCCTGGGCTGGTGATTGATTTCACATATGATAATTAACATGTTTCAATGCCATTGTCCCATATCATCCCACCCTTGCCCTCTTCCACAGAGTCCCCGAGTCTGTTCTATACGTCTGCGTTCCTTTTGCTGTCTCGCATGCCGGGTTCTCGCTGCCATCTTTCTAAATTCCATATATATGCGTTAGTATACCGTATTGTTGTTTTCCCTTCTGGCTGACTTCACTCTGGATAATAGGCTCCAGTTCCGTCCACCTGAGTAGAACTGATTCAAATGAATGCTTTGGATTTATAGAAGTGTATCACCCTGCCGGGTAACTTGATCTGATAGAGCCCGGCTTCTGTATGAAACCTATGGAGAGTTTAGTGATTTGGTTACATTCAGAATTGAATTCTTTGAATGAGTAGAGTGAAAAGATTCAGTGGATGGAGGGAGTCTTGTTAGGATGAAGGGGGATGAGGTGAAGCGCTTAAAGAGGCGGGAGCAGGTGCGGGGTGCCGTGGGACTCAGGGCTAAGGCAGGCCCCGCCTCCCTCCAGCCTCTGGATCACTCCCAGGGCATTGGCAGAGGAGGTTGCCAGCGGGATGTGACTGCTTGGTGGCTGCTCAGGAGGCGATGCTGTTTCCAGTTACAACGCAGGGATCATAGGCAAACACAGCCGCCACGAAAGCAATGGGACATTAATTCTCGAATCAGCTTAGATGCCTCCAAGGAGTCTGACTGCCTACTTGTAAAGAAAGGAGTTGAGACTCTGATGCCCTTTGGGGTTTTTGAAGAGGAAGAGGAGCTGCAGGCGAGGATTTTAATTTGGTGAAAATTAACTAACCTGGTAAAAGAGTGGATACGAGAAATCGGTGAAAGCAAGAATCTCCCACGATCTGTAATTGAAAATGTTGGTGGGAAAATTTTTACGTTTGAATCTTCTAAATTAGGAGTACCTGCAAAACGTGCCGATATTGATGCATTGTGTGTTGCACCAAGACATGTTGAGCGAAGTGAATTTTTCACCTCATTCTTTAAACTGAAATTACATGAAGAAGCAGAAGATTTAAGAGCTGTTGAAGAGGCATTTATACCAGTTATCAAATTGTGTTTTGATGGAATAGGAACTGATATTTTGTTTGCAAGAGTAGCACTGCAGACTATTCCAGAAGACTTGGATTTAAGAGATGACAGTCTGCTTAAAAATTTAGATATAAGTCTTCAGGGTTGCAGGGTAACCGGCGAATTTTACATATAGTGCCAAACACTGGCAACTTCAGGTTAACCCTGAGAATTCTCAAGCTGTGGACCAAGCACCAGGACATCTAGGTTTCCTGGGTGGTGTTTCCTGGGCTATGCTAATAGGAAAAACTTGCTGGCTTTACCCAAATGCAACAGTATGAACTCTTGTACGTAAATGTTTTTGGTATTTTCTAAATGGAAATGGCCAAATCCAGTCTTATTGAAACAGCCTGAAGAATGCAATCTTAATTTACCTGTATGGAGCCCATGAGTTATTGTATTATTTTTTCCCCTACAAACTTGCACTGTGCAATAAGGAGTAGAAATCATGTGCATAAACTTGAGGGAGACTTCCCATTCTGTTAAGTATGAGTAGACATGTTCATATCACACTTTTTAATCTCAACTAGAATTGTCCTCCGTGTGAGAAGCAAAATTATGTACCCTGGAACCACATTTAATTTTACATAGTTTATAATATCAAGGTCACTAAAATTTTAATTTAATTGCTTAGAACTACTTTGTAAGTCAAAGTTGTGCAGGCATTTGTGCTTAAAAAATAATAAAGTATACTGAAGATTCAGTGGATGATTTGACTCAACATTGATTTGATCAATAAATAATAATTAAGCACCTGATATGTGCCAAGACCACTTCTAGAGGACCTGATATAGTAGTTAAAATGTAGACTCTTCTTCTAAACTCATTTTGATGGACTGTTCAGAAAACAGTCCTGTCATTCAAGGTGACAACAAATTCTGTGAACAAAATATAAAAAAAAAGATGAGAAATAATGGATGCTTAGAATCATATTTTATAGTGTTCGGGTGATGTTGAAGGAGAAAATGCAATCATGAGAACAACAATGCACTTGAAGGAGGAGGAAGATGAGGAGAGATAGTGCGAAGGTTGTGGTGTTATTAATAAACATATGATGTGTGCAAGAGAAAACAAGGGAACCAATGTGACTTAAGAGAAGAAGTCAGAGAGATGGAAGAGATTAAATAGAATGATTAACTGACAGGCAGATCTTCTAAGAGCTACTAAGAAATTGACAGTTTGGGATTTTAATTGGAAGGAAATGGAAGGTCTTTGGAGAATTTTAAGTGAAGCCTGATCTGTGGCATACGTATCTCAGGTCTCATTCCAAGTTTTTCATTAAATATGCATTTTATGGCCAAGAAAGAATATAGGACAAAGTTAGAAGTTCAGTGCAGGAGTTAAGGAGAGACTAAACTGATATTGGGGCTTCCCAGGTGGCTCAGTGGTAAAGAATCTGTCTGCCAAGCAGGAGACACAAGTTTAATACCTGGGTCAGGAAGATCCCAGGAGAAGGAAATGGCAACACACTCCAGTATTCTTGTTTGGGAAATCCCATAAACAGAAGCTTGGTGGACAACAGTCCATGGGGTCACAGAAGAGTGAGACAGGGCTTAGCAACTAAACAATAACAGCAAGTTGGTTGGTATAGACAAAGATTTCATTAAAATGATGGTCATTAGACTATAAATAATGGACTTGAATAGAAGCAAAGAAAGAATGGTAAATATAGAGCTTAATAGTGGTGACTCAGAAAATTGCCAAGGTGGAAATCTCAGCTTTGGTGATGTATAATTGCTGTGAAATTTTTCATTTTTCTGTCTCAGTTCATGCATAAAATGGGGCCAGTATGTATATAAACCTTGTGTTATGTTATGAAAATTAGATTATTACCCCTGAATCATGTCTGACTCTTTGCAACTCTTTGGACTGTAGTCTGCCAGTTTCCTCTGTCCTGGAATTCTCCAGGCCAGAATCCTGGAATGGGTAGCCATTCCCTTCTGCAGGTGATCTTCCCAATCCAGGGATCGAACCAGGTCTCCTGTATTTCAGGTGGATTCTTTACGGTCTGAGCCACCAGGGAAGCCCAGTATATGGCTATTGTATTTATTTGTTTTCTTATGAGAGAGAAGACTGGCTAATCAGCTAAAGGCCCTAATGAGATCAAACACTGAGAGAAATGTGGGTGATTATAAAACTGATCTTGGCAGAGGAGAAATTTTGTTAGGAAGTGGAATACTGTGTGATTTAATGACCTTGCATTGGAGAGATCTGGTATGGGAGCTTACTCACAGAGGCAGAAGCATGTTGCTACTGGTTCTAGCTACTGGCTTCTTTCTAATCTCCCACATTCAGTATCTTGTTTCCTGTCAGGGTTAACAGCACTAGCCTGACCATATTCAGATATTCTAAATATCGTTATATCTCCCAGCATTAATGGTGGTAGTTGCTTTCTGTGGTTACTATCTCTGGATAATACCGATGGTCCCTTTTTGTTATTTAACCCTCATTTCTATGTAAGCAATTCACCGTGTTAAATCCTTCCTGTGAAACATTAATGTTATCATTCTATTTCCTGACTAGGCTTTGGTTGGCATACAATAGCATATTTCTATTCTCATTTATTTATACATATTCATAAATATCCATGTGATTAAAACTTATATACATGAAAGCATTTCATAATGTGGGCACATTTTGTGCTGAGCCTGTTCTTTAAATTGATCTTTTTATTAAGGTTCACTAGGCATATGCTTAAATCTTGTCAGTGTCTTTGATATATTTCTCTGCATTCATTGACCAAGGATTAAAGGGTAATCTTTGTTGGAGGATGGAATGGCAAACTCCAGTATACTTGCTGTGAGAATCTCGTGAACTGTATAAAAGGATAAAAATATATGACACCAAAAGATGAGTCTCCCAGGTCTAAAGCTGTCCAATATACTACTGGGGAAGAGAGGAGGAGAACTGCAATAGCTCCAGCAAGAATGAAATGGCTGGGCAAAAGCAGAAATGATACTTAGTTGTGGATGTGTCTGGTGATAAATCTGATGCTGCAAAGAACAGTATTGCATAGGAACCTGGAATGTTAGGCACATGACAGAGTAAATTGGCCATGGTCAAGCAGGAGATGGTAAGGATAAACATCATCATCTTAGGAATCAGTGAAGTAAATGGACAGAATGGGCAAATTTAATTCAGATAACCATTATATCTACTTCTATGGGCAAGAATTCCATAAAATAAATGGAATAGCCCTCATAATCAACAAGAGTCCAGAATGCAGTACTTGTGTGCAATCTCAAAATTGACAGAAGAATCATTGTTCGTTTCCAAAGCAAACCATTCAACATCACAGTAATTCAAGTCTATGCTCTTATCACTGATACCAAAGAAGCTGAAGTTGTTTCTATGAAGACCTAGAAGACCTCCTAGAACTAAAACAAACAAACAAACAGAGATATACTATTCACCATTGGGGATTGGAATGCAAAAGTAGAAAGTCAAGAGATAACTGGATTATAGCAGAGAGTGTTTTGCCTATGTTATCCTCTAGGAGTTTTATAGTTTCTGGTCTTATGCTTAGATCTTTGATCCATTTTGAGTTTATCTTTGTGTATGGTGTTAGAAAGTGATCTAGTTTCATTCTTTTACAAGTGGCTTTCCAGTTTTCCCAGCACCACTTGTTAAAGAGGTTGTCTTTTCTCCATTGTATATTCTTGCCTCCTTTGTCAAAGATAAGGTGTCCATAGATGCGTGGATTTATCTCTGGGCTTTCTATTCTGTTCCATTGATCTATATTTCTGTCTTTGTGCCAGTACCATACTGTCTTAATGACTGTGGATTTGTAGTATAGCCTAAAGTCAGGTAGGTTGATTCCGCCAGTTCCATTCTTCTTTCTCAAGATTGCTTTGGCTATGCGAGGTTTTTTGTATTTCCATACAAATTGAGAAATTATTTGTTCTAATTCTTTGAAGAAGACCTCTGGTAGCTTGATAGGAATTGCATTGAATCTATAGATTGCTTTAGGTAGTATACTCATTTTCACTATATTGATTCTTCCAATCCACGAACACGGCACATTTCTCCATCTGTTTGTGTCCTCCTTGATTTCTTTCATCAGTGTTCTATAGTTTTCTATATACAAGTCTTTTGATTCTTTAGGTAGAAATACTCCTAGGTATTTTATTCTTTTTGTTTCGATGGTGAATGGGATTGTTTCCTTAATTTCTCTTTCTGATTTCTCACTGTTAGTGTATAGGAATGCCAGGGATTTCTGTGTGTTGATTTTGTATCCTGAAACTTTGCTATATTCACTGATTAGCTCTAGTAATTTTCTCGTAGAGTCTTTAGGGTTTTCAATATAGAGGATCATGTCATCTGAAATCTTTTCTTTGAAAAACAGTAGAGCTTTCATTGCTGTTCACAAGTCAGGAGCAGAAAAACATTAATTTTGAAACTATTTTTGGAACTCCAAAGATAAATCCAAAATAAGTTTTTTATACTAAAAGCAAGATCAAAATTTTATCCTTAGGAAAACTAATAGTCAAATAAATTTATTTTCAGTTTCTTTGTATTGAGGGCTTCCCTGAAAGCCCAGTTGGTAAGGAATCCGCCTGCCATGTGGGAGACCTGGGTCTGACCCCTAAGTTGGGAAGATCCCCTGGAGAAGGGAAAGGCTACCATTCTGGCCTGAAGATTTTCAGTTTGTTAGACAGTTAAAATAGGAAAAAAGAGTCCAAAACGGTGGTGGCTAAAAGACAAAGGAAGGGAAAAGCCCATGAAAATGGAACAAAAGAAAAACCATCAATTGTAGTGAGAACTTCAGGTGAAACATACCCCTTTCTTGGCTAGCCCAATTTGCATAGGGCAGGCTCAGCGAGGAGGAGACAAATGAATAAAAGGAGGAAGTCAAGATGGATAGAAGCCTCTCCTTTGAAGTCAGCTGGCCCTCATGCCTCGAGGGTCTACTTCCCTTTGCTTGTCAAATAAACCTGAGCCATAACACTGGTCTACCACTTCAAATTTTTGTTGCGGAGAGACAGAACCAAGGAAATCATATACTCTCCTGACAAATTTCTTTGTAATGAATGTTTGAAAACCCAGTATTATTTCATTAAAATAAACAAGGTCAGTTTTCTCAATGTAAATTTAATAGTAAAGGAAAAAAACTTCTCAATATCAAAGGCATATTTTAATTTGCATTTTAAGAACCAGTGTGTATTAGTTACTCAGTCATTCCTACTTTGGGGGATCCCATGGACTGTAGTTGGCCAGGGATACTCTTTCCATGGAATTCTCCAGTCAGCAAAACTGGAGTGGTCCCTTCTCCAGGGGATCTTCCCGATCATGGGATCGAACCTAGTTCTCCAGCACTGCAGGCAGATTCTTTACCATCTGAGCCACCAAGGAAACTATAAGAATCAGTACTTATTTTAAAATACAAAAAGAAAGTTATTCCAATATATTAATATATATTTACATTTTCCATTAATATATTTGCTCTCCAACTTCATTTCATAATTGTACTGTTAAACTATACTATGTTTCCCTTAAAAACATAGAAATTATTATTTCTATTTATGTATTTGCTTATAGTTTTGATTATTATTTAATTTCAATAAACATTACAAATTATTATTTTTATATTGCATTAAAGTAGAGAGAGAATTCCCTGGTGATCCAATGGTTAGGGCTTTGTGCTTCCACTGCAGGGGCACAGTTTCCATTCCTCATCAGGGAGATAAGATCTCACGCGCCATGTGGCTGCAGCCTAAATAAATAAATAAATAAAATAGAGAAAAACTTTCTTTGATAATTTGGGAATAACAGCAATTAATGTTATGAGTTCTTCAATCTGACCTCATAGTAAATGCATAACAATAATTTTAATTGTATTTATTCAAGCTACTGATTTTCACTCTATTCACATCAGTAAGGAAGTGCCATTTAGATATTTGAATGACAGAATATAGGATAAAATGTATAATCTTCATAAAAATGTCTAAAACATAGGTGAATATTCAGAATACTAAACATATCTTTCTGAAGAGTTACAACTGTTTATTCAGCAACATTTTAAAGAGGAAATTATCTCTAATTTTAAAATTGAATTCCTTTGACAAAGCCCAAAGAGACTGGAAAAAAAAAACAAAACTGAGACTTTGAGCTGACACTATAACTGGGCAAGATTCTTGGAGATCTTGGGAGGCTGTGAGCATATTTTGTAAATGAGAGTGACATGAATTTTTAAAAGTCACACTGGATGAGGATGTTTTAGTAAAATTTCTTGAATATATTCTTTTTCAATTTTAAATCTGTGAAATTAAAAAGACAAATTATTTGTCCCATTCACACTCAACCTGCAATGAGTACATATGAAATACAAACATAGAAATTATTATGTTTGTATTAATAATAATACATGTGTGTGAATGTGTTACTCACTCAGTCATGTTCATCTCTGCAGATTCCATGGACTGTATAGCCTGCCAGGCTCCTCTGTCCATGGATTTCTCCAGACAAGAATACTGGAGTGGGTTGCCATTCCCTTCTCCATGGGATCTTCCCAGCCCAGGGATTGAACCTATGTCTCTGTGCTGCAGGCTGATTCTTTAACATTTGAGCCACCAAGGAAGCCAAAGAATACTGGAGTGGTTAGCCTATCTCATTCCTACTATACTGTACCTACTCATACCTCCTACTATACTGTATCTCACTATACCTTCCTTCCACTCAACCTTAAAGATGAGGGAACAGAAATCTATCTCAGTGAAACATTCGATTGTCTTTTATTTAAATTATATAAAATCAAAGCACCAAAGTGGTATAATAAGAGATATTCACAAAAAGTAACTAAACGCATACCTAAGTGCTTATAGACATTCTAGTTTAAAAAGGGTTAAATGGGAGACTTTGAAAGAATTTCTATAAAAATTCTGATATCCACCTCAGTATACGTTGAACATTTCTTGATTAATTTGTAGCCTGAGAAGATATACATATACATTTTTAAGTTTCCCAAATCGATCTGTAGATAGTACAGTTTCAATCATAATTCCAGCACTTTTTTCTTGTATAAATTTACAAGCTAATTCTAAAATGCAAATAGAAAAAGAAGGGACTGAAAATAGTGAAATAATTTTTTAAAGGAAATACACACATAAAAAGCTTAAATATATATTTTAAGACATTATAAAGACAATGTGAAATTTGAGTAAGAATTGATAAATACATCAATGGAACAAATTAGAGGGTGTAGGAATAGAACTACAATTACATGATAAGCATATATACACACACACTTTCACACACATGCACTTCAGCAAAAATCTCCTTTACTGACTGGACACTTTAAACAAAGCTTCTAAATCAACCCAATATCTAGTTGACAGCTTTAGGTGTAGACTATTTTTCTTATCTGTGTCTTTTCTGATGAAGTTGCTCTGAAACAGAATCATCAAAGGGGAGGGGACATGATTGGTTGCTACAAGTTCTTGGTGTCAGAATCCTTTGTCATTGCAGCTGTTCATGAAGATTGGTCGTGAAGTTCCTGTAAACCTCCAACAAGACAAATATTATTCTCTGTTCTGAAACTTTTTATCCCAAATGAATGAAAGTGTTATACCTTTAAATGTCAGAGCCTTGGAAATGGGACATCTTGTACATTTGATATAAAAGAAACTTGAATTCTGAGTTGGGGACAATAGTTCTTTAGGACACTGCTCCACCTCTCCTCTGTCTGCTGCCTTTTGGAATTGTCACTATTTTTTGCCTCAACAACTCATCTATCAATTGACTGGTCTATCCTGCAGCAAACAGTAAGGGCTTGGACTCAGTGACATTTTATCCTAACTAGTTTTCACCTTTTCACCCTCCTGAAGTGAAGTTGTACCACAATCATGATTATATACAAAATCAGTCATGACTTACTCTGTCTCTCAGAGGCATTAAATATGACATCTAAATTACTCTTTGTAAATTATCTCTTCTTTTGACTTTTACAACTGACAAGTAATTATTTTGAAAGAGTAGATAAAGTGAGAGAACACCATATTTATTGTGCATTTTAAGAAGACTGATTTCTTAAAAGGTTCTTTTAAAAAAAATACTGCTGAGAAGTGCGAGAAATGTAAATAGTGATGATTTAAATACTTTAATATTATCACATGTACTATACATTTCCCAATTCCATTATCCATTTGGTCAATTTCATTCTTTCTTTTGACAGTGCTTCAAATTGAAATTTAGGAAAATGATATTGCTCACCTGACCTATGTCCGTTATGCAGCCTCATGCTCTCAGTCATATGCTCAATTGTTGTGTATACTAAGAATAGTAAATAATAGAATGAACTGACTTCAGTTCATATATCCGTTAACCCATTTAAATTTGGAAATAATGCTAACCTATAATCTATTTAGCTTTATAATTTAATAAATATGAGCAAAATTTAGGAAGTCATGTCATAATACACATGCAATCTTTGTTTTACACTTTTCAGTTTGAAACATATGAACTGAATAAATACTGCAAATATGAAATAGCTACAGTGAATTAGGGCAGAAATGCAGTAGAAGATGATCATTTCTCAGTAAGTCATTGAGCAAAGTATTTGAGTCATGCCGAGTGCAAAATCTTTTGTTAAGGCTGATTAGATTGCAAATTATAAAATGCCCTAATAGTGCCAATAAATTAGAGCCTTCTTTCTCAGAAGAAAGTGACTAACAATATTTTGTTGCTGAGTTAAACAGAATGAATGTCTTAGAACTTGGCCAGAAGGCTGAGATTTTAATTAGTTATTAAGGTGCTCAGGTTAATGTAAATCAGATTTGCCTTTTCTAGCTAAAGAATCTGAACTGACAGTGGCATTAAATCTTGAATAAACACTAATTTGCCAGAATTTGCAAGAGCCTGACCTGAAAAAAACTTAAAAAAAAAGAAAAAAAGCACATCTGTTAATAGAGTGTTTGCTAGTTATCAGACTTTTTCTTTGCATTATGTTCATCAGAGACGTACTCTTTCAAAATAAGTGTTTAAATGCTGACAGTCAAATAAAATCATGTGAAACTGCTTTTTGGAGTCAAATAATTACTGTCTTCTTCTTTGTTTTAAATTTCCCTTACAATGACAAAAACGTTTCTCAACAATATCCCTAAAATAAGGCCATATCTGCTCATAAATTAAAATAGAATGTTATACTTAAAATTGCAATTATCTGATTAAGGAACACAACTTATCCTTTAAAAAAATTCCAGCTAGAGGCACTTGATTTACAGTTTACCCATTTACCCTTCTTATAAATATATGCATGTATAAGTTAAATTTTAATAATGTCTGGTATTAATGAAGCTATAAGAAGATCTTTTACTTTTTTCCTTCCTTTGCCTTAACATTTATATCTGTTTTACTTTGTCAATCTATAAATACTAAGATATTCTATCTGTTAACTCATCTAATCCTCATTGAGTGATGTGATGGCTATACACCAATGTCAGACAGGTAACCAAGAGGCATAGTTCTTTAGTGAATTAATGAAGAAAGTAAGCCTGTTACTGAACTCGATAGCTTTAAGAATGATGCATAGTGGTTAAAGTCATCGTTGCATAATCAGCACAACTGAGTCTAACTACTAGTTCTAACAATCTTTGTGGAGGTTAAATGAAGTAATATGTATAAATACTGAAATGTATAAATACTGAATGAAAAGTGTCATTCACATATCAGCTATTTAATATGTGTAAGCTAGTACATACATCCTTTGCTAGGCTCTACTGATTGAGTTGTTTTAATTACACCCACACACTATAATCACTTTTTTGTGTGCCCATATAAAATCTCTGGAAATACATGTATTTTAAAATTAATTAAGTGGTATTGGTATTTGTATATGAATTTTAAAGGTTAGTATAGAAAAAAAAATTCCTAACAACTTAGCAGGAGTATCTGCAAAAATGTTCCTTCATTTCCTAAATTATTTATGAAACATAAGTTTATCAATATATCCTTGTTTTTGCTTGCCGATGTTAAAAAATTAAAAAGGGAATGCAGAATGTCAAGGCTTCATCTATCGCACTACTTACCTCTTCCCCGACAGGAGTTTTTCTAGGAGGAAAAGAGAGGGATCAGGGTGACTACTTGAAGAAAAAATGAAGACGTTTCTATACTGCAAGAATGAGTCCAGATAAATTTTCTAAAAATGGCAGAGCTAATCAGAAGCCTTTTCTTATTTTCTTATTTCAAAGTGAAACTTATTATAAGATTTAATTTGTGTCTTATTACTGAAGATTCTGTAGTGATCTAAGGTTCCTGCTGACTAGTTATAAATATTTAGAGTGAAGCTATATTGATATGCATGAAATAATTGTATGTATGAAATAAAACAAGCTTTTAAAGATTGTGTTATTGATCCACAAATAGTGAGGCATGTGTTTTCTGAGTGGTTTAAAAAAGTACAGAGTGGAAGAGTCAAATATTCTCATTTATATTTGGAAAGGATGGTAGGGCTCCTAGATTGAACATAAAGATGGCAAAGTGAGAAGTAAGAAAACTGATACCAGAGATGACTGGCAGGTGAGAAATAGCCGTGGTGACAAGAACCAGTTATGTTGTGGATACATTTTGTAGGTAAAGCTCATTGAGTTTTTTGTTTCAACACAAGAGGATTGGTGGCAGGAGATGCAAGAGACTCAGGTTAGATCCCTGGGTCAGAAAGACCCCTTGGACTAGGAAATGGCGACCAACTTCAGTATTCTTGCCTGGAAAAGTTCATGGACAGCAGAGCTTGGTGGGTTACAGTCCACGAGCTCACAAAGAGACAGAAGTGACTGAGCATGTGCACCAAAGAAACAGAAGTTGAGGCAAATTCAAGTATTTTCACTTATATCAAGAGAAGGATGGAACTTCCTTGTACATATCTCTATATGATTGTCTTTACAAAGTAAGGAAGACTACAATAAAAGCAGAATTTGAATGGGTGATTCAAGTGTGGAAAAGTCAGCGGTGCAAATTGAGTGTATTACTAGGAAGGAGATTTTCAATTGGATGTGCAAGTAAAATTGGTGAACAGTTAAATTTTTTAGTCTGGAATTTAAGGTAAGGGTCTGGACTGGAGGTATCATTTGGGGGTCCTCAGCATTCAAGTGATATTTACATGTACAGGACAAGACTTTGTAACCTAGTAAGTGACTATGGATAAAGAACAAAAGTGATTCCAAACTAAACTGGGACCATTTCAAAATTAAATGGTTGGAAATGTGAAGATGAACTTATAAATAATGTAAGAAGAGGCTATATGTAAGCTAGAGCTAGATAAGGATGTGCTATCCCTGAAATGAATTCAAGGATAGTTTCCAGAAGTACTATATGATCAGTGCTGCAAAGAGAACAACTAAGGAGGTGAATTTGAAGTTTATACTGGATTTTCCAAGGGAAGCATTTTTATGACATTGGCAAAAATGATTTTCTCTTTGGAGTTTTAAGGGGTAGCTTGATTGGAATCAGTTTAAATGAAAATGGAAGGTATAAGTCAGAGACATATCCTTATCTGTAAAATGAAACAGTAATAGTAAGCACATTATGGAGTTTTGTTAGCATTAAATTAATTTCCATAAATTGCTAAGCACAGTGCCAGATTCATAGTACATACTTATTTAAGGATATTTTAAAAGTTTACTATGATTATTGTCATTGTTTTTAAAAGACTTATATTTTAAAAACACTAAAGAACAGTAAGCACTGTGTCAAAAATATTTGAGTTTTTAAAAATTGAAAGTATTTGTATTATTGAAACTGTCAAATAGTTTGATATAGCCTCTGGGAATTTTATATAATATGTTAAAACTTGGATTAAAGTCCATTTCTTGTTTTTTTTCATAATTGCATATATTTTCAAATGCAATATTAATATAGCAGTTACTTGCAATATACTTGAAGTGCTATAGTACTATATTGAGAGGAAGATAAAACTGGAAATGTTTTATAATGCAGATGTTGTTAGTGTAAGCCTGTTTATCTGAATGAGGTTTGTCTCTGAGAGGGGTCAGACTCACGAGTGCGGCAGAGGCCATTGACAAACTGGTTTTTATTTTTATTTATCTAGATTCCTAAGGGCTAAATGGACAGTAAAATGAAGTTTTCTATTTGCTCTAAAACACAAAGTTTATGTTTCTCCACTTCTGAGTTTCTTATATCTCTGTTAGGAATCATTCTATACTTATTTCTAACTTTCATCTCAATAAATCATAATTATAGGGAAAAAGAAGGAAAGTATTTGAATTAATGTTTTGCCCCTCTTAACATCTTTGACTGAAAATGAAAAAGACATTCTTGATATAAAGAGTGTGAATTATCAGAAGTGGTTGTACTTTAGCAATAATAAGACTTTTTGTATCCATGAAAGAAACATGTTTCTCAATTTGAACACAATCATGAAATGTTTGTAATTATAGAATAATTGAAAATACATAGCTTCAAGGCCTCCTGCTGTTGGAAAATAGATTCAAGATGAGCATTTTGGCAATTTCTATGGCATTGTTAGAAATGTAAGAATTAGTCTGAATCCAAAAAAGAAAAAAAAATAATGAGCAGAGTGAAAATCAGAATTTCTAATATGACTATCTTAATATTCACAGTGTATTCATATGCATATTTATGAGATAGATCTTATATTGATGTACGTATTCAACAAACTATTGTTCCCACTCACTCTGCTACTTGCATGCTGAGTCCACAAAGATGAAAAATCATAATCTTATCTCAGAAGAAGCTCTCAAGCATCATGGGAGAGATGCTTATGGCAAAGTTTGCAATGAAATATACACAATGAAATATGAAGTTAATGAAGCAACAACCTTGGTAGAACAGGAAAAAAGTCTTTAAATCTACTTAGTGGTCTGACCTAAATCAAGCCCCTTATGACTATACAGTTGAAGTGTGAAATAGATCTAAAGGACTAGAACTGATAGACAGAATGCCTGATGAACTATGGATGGAGGTTTGTGACGTTGTACAGGAAACAGGAATCAAGATCATCCCCAGGAAAAAGAAATGCAAAAAAGAAAAATGGCTATCTGAGGAGGCCTTACAAATAGCTGTGAAAAGATGAGAAGCAAAAAGCAAAGGAGAAAAGGAAAGATATACCCATCTGAATGCAGAGTTCCAAAGAATAGCAAGGAGAGATAGGAAAGCCTTCCTCAGTGATCAATGCAAAGAAATAGAGGAAAACAACATAATGGGAAAGACTAGAGATCTCTTCAAGAGAATTAGAGATACCATGGGAATATTTAATGCAAAGATGGGCTTAGTAAAGGACAGAAATGGTACGGAACTAACAGAAGCAGAAGATATTAAGAAGAGGTGGCAAGAATACACTGAAGAACTGTACAAAAAAGATCTTCACGACGAGATAATCATGATGATGTGATCACTCACCTAGAGCCAGATATCCTGGAATGTGAAATCAAGTGGGCCTTAGAAAGCATCACTGTGAATAAAGCTAGTGGAGGTGATGGAATTTCAGTTGAGCTATTTCAAATCCTGAAGGATGATGAAGTAAAAGTGCTGCACTCAGTATGTCAGCAAATTTGGAAAACTCAGGAATGGCCACAGGACTGGAAAAGGACAGTTTTCATTCCAATCCCAAAGAAAGGCAATACCAAAGAATGCTCAGACTACCACACAATTGCACTTATCTCACACGCTAGTAAAGTAATGCTCAAAATTCTCTAAGCCAGGCTTCAGCAATACGTGAACCATGAACTTCCAGATGTTCAAGCTGGTTTTAGAAAAGGCAGAGGAATCAGAGATCAAATTGCCAACATTTGCTGGGTTATCAAAAAAGCAAGAGAGTCCCAGAAGAACATTTATTTCTGCTTTATTGACTATGTCAAAGCCTTTGACTGTATGGATCACGATAAACTGTGGAGAATTCTGAAAGAGATGGGAATACTAGACCATCTGACCTGTCTGTTGAGAAACCTGTATGCAGGTCAGGAAGCAACAGTTAGAACTGGACATGGAACAACAGACTGGTTCCAAATAAGAAAAGGAGTATCATTCCTGGGTGTTCATTGGAAGGACTGATGCTGAGGCTGAAACTCCAATACTTTGGCCACCTGATGCAAAGAGCTGATTCATTTGAAAAGACCCTGATGCTGGGAAGGATTGCGGGTAGGAGGAGAAGGGGATGACAGAGAATGAGATGGTTGGATGGCGTCACCGACTTAATGGATAGGAGTTTGGGTAAACTCCAGGAGCTGGTGATGGACAGGGAAGCCTGGAGTGCTGCAGTCGATGGGTTTCAAAGATTCAGATATGACTGAGTGACTGAACTGAACTGAAAAATTCTCTGTCCTCCACTTATTAACCTGTCTCTTTTTCCTCTAGCAACCCTTAATCTTTCTCTTGTCTGCACAGTTTTTTCTTTTCCACATTGTCGTTTAGTTGGAATCCTTCAGCATGATGATTTTTAGGTTGGCTTCTTTCCAAGAGGGGCAATGTCCTTTCTTATATCTTTTGTCTAGCAACTTAAATGACATAAGGCAGATTTACCAGGAGAAAATTAAATTCATTCTGTATGCACAGGAAGTTCGTATAAGTGTGAAGAAGACAGCTTAAAGACAAAGACAGCCAGGAAAGTTAAGACTAAAGAGAAGAAGACTTTGAAAGGAAAAAAGATATTTCACAGTAACATAAGAATGGTTAATGTTTAGAGAAATGTTTGATGGGCCATCCAAAGGCAATGGGAAACAGAGGGGATTTTGATCAAATGGACTTTGCTAGGTTCCTCCCTGTCATAACTAATACTTTCCTAGGGTTATCTATCATGATAGATTTTTCTTGGGATAGGCATTCTGCCTTAAATTCTCTTTAGGTGGTAAGGGGGACGTTCAAAGGCTCTTCCTGAGTCTTTTGTGCTATATTTTAAGGCAATCATATACAGGACCGCCTCATAAGTTTAGCTTACCCTTGTACTCACTGTGCTCTCATCACGTACTTACTTACTTGGCCATGATCTTTATCTTGCACAGTGATGAATACTCTTCACTGACTATCTCCTTCTTTCAAGCAAGAGACTTGTCTTCTTGAAGTTAGGCTTTGGATACATTAATAACTTCACTCATTTATCAGTGCTCTAAGGCTTTTAGTGCTTTATCCACTCCTAAATATAACCTAAAACAGTCTGCCTTATTGTCTCTTCCTAAGCAACAAATGGAAACACTACTCTTTCTTCTGAAGATGGGTTTTATTTCTGGTGCCTGGGATTCACTCATAGATCTCAATAAGATCCGTTGAGTCCATCTGAAGAGGATTTGGAGACCTGATCTTCTACTATGATAACTCATATTTTCCCAGACTGGTATGCATATATATCTCCATGATCCCAAGAGCTGGCAGTCACTATTAGCAAAGTGGTTGTGCACCACAAATGGTTCCATACTCAAAGTATTTTATCTCTTTATTCAGCTCTGATTTTTATTTTGCCCTTACAGTTTGTAGGTTCTCTTCCCCTTACATAAAACATCCAACTAATTCTTGTCTTCCAAGCAAAAAAAAAAAGATAAAATTTATTTTTTATATTCTACCAAACAATAATATATTCTGTATAAAACTTTAGCTAACTTCTCCAGAAATGGATCCCTCAATCAACTCTGTTTACTTGTGCTTGCATATATCCATTACTACCAGAATGTTAATTTCTTAAGATAAATCCCAGGTTTTATCTTATTTCTTCATTTTTTTTAATGTTTGCTTCTCAAAGTCATATTTCATTATTCATTTTTTAATGAAAGCAATAGAATATTTAAATATATGCTCTAAGTTACCTAAGAGTGGAATAATTACCACAAAATTCATTTGAAGAGACTTCAAAGTAAATGTTTCAAAAAACAAGGGTACTTTTGCTTACACCTTTTTATACAAAGTGTATACACCTTTTTATACACGGTGTATACACCTTTTTATACACCTTTTTATACATATCAATGACAATGGGAAGTGTGATGTGATAAATATATGAGGTTTTGCTTGAAGCATTAGCAGTAGTTTTTAGTTGACTTACTTTGCTGTCAATTTGCTAATCTTGGTGATTATTGTTTGTTGTTCAGAACAGAAGGTAGTTTTGAATAAATAAGAACAGAAAACATTCTCAAGTTGGTTTTCACCTTGCCAACACAATTGTGGGAGAGCTAATAGCTTTTAATAACCTTTTGAAGAGCAAAGTTATTTCATCCATGCAATGTTGAAGGTAAAAAGTTTAAGGAAGCAGGGTTTTTAGACTGTCATATCCAAACTCTCTTCTTTGTTCTCTTGAAAAGCAGATGCAACTTGCCAAGTTGACATAGCTGAAAGGTGTTTCCCCTGGGATGCCATGATTTCTTATCTCCTGGGTTATACATTAGGAGATGAAAATGTTTTTTATTTGAAATGTCTTTGTGGTTTAAATTCAAGTGACATCAACTGCAAATAGCCTCCAGCAAAGCTACTTTGATTGTTCCCTTTGCTTTGAATGATGTAGTCACTTTAGAAAAGACAACTCACATCAAGGGAAAATGTTTCAAAAAAGAAATACTGAATGAAAAGAAATGTTTTAGACAACACAAGTTTAGCTGCTAACATCATGATCAATATACTCCCTTATCTGGAATTAATATTTTATTTTTGCTTCTGTATTATATATTATGTTTAAACATATTCTTCTTATTGCTATTATTATTGTATAAAGTCTAAGGTTACAGAGCATGAAGCCATCTTCTATAGTCATCATATGACAAAGCTTAGAATTAGAAAACCTAAGTAATTTTCTCCAGCATGCACTTTATAAGTTATGCGGGCTGCATTAGGTTTTTTCTTTTTTTTTAACTTTGAGACATAATTGACAAAAATATGCATTTAAGGTGTACAGCATTTAAGGTGGTTGTTTCATGTAAATACACATTGTAAAGTAATCACTACAATCAAGCTAATTAGAAATCATTACTTCCTATAGTTACCATCTTGGGGGTTTGTTTTGTTTTCTTTTCCCCTCCCCTCTGGCAATCACCTTTTGTTCCCTGTATGTATTAGTTTTAAGTTAGCACTGATTCCAAGTACCATCAATGCCCAAAGAAGGTCTTTAGCATCTGAATCACAGTAATGTTTCAAGAACTGCAAGTATAACAGTTTTTCAAACTTCAGTCCCTCTTAGTTAATTTAAAGAGCTACTCTTGTATCAAAGGCAGTGTGAACCAGAGGAAGGAGGAAAATGTTGAATTAGTTTATCTCATGATATCTCAAACTTAATTGACCACTTATCACACACCTCCATCTATTGAACTCTAATGTGGCTAGTTTCTTTCAAATTGATTTGGTAAACTTTTGAATTGTTGCTGTTGTTCGGTCTCCCAGTTGTGTCCAGCTCTTTACTACCCCATGGATTATGGACTGCAGCACACCAGGCTTCCATTTTCCTAACCATCTCCTGGAGTTTGCCCAAGTTCATGTTCATTGTATCGATGATGCTGTCCAGTCATCTCATCCTCTGATGCCCTCTTCTCCTTTTCCCCTCAATCTCTTCCAGCATCAGGGACTTTTCGAATGAGTCATCTGTTCTCATCAGATGATCAAAATACTGGAGTTTCAGCTTCAGCATCAGTCTTTCCAGTGAATATTCAGGGTTGATCTCTCTGAAGATTGACAGCTTTGAACTCCTTGCTGCCCTGGGGACTTTCAGGAGTCTTCTCTAGCACTACAGTTTGAAAGCACCAATTCTTTGGCATTTTGCTTTCTTTATGGTCCAGCTCTCACAATCGTACATGAGCACTGGGAAGACCACAGCCTTGACTATACAGACCTTTGTCAGCAGAGTAATGTCTCTGCTTTTCAACATGCTGTCTAGGTTTGTAATCACTTTTCTTCCAAGAAGCAATCGTCTTCTGATTTCATGGCTACAGTCACCCTCCACAGTGATTTTGGAGTTCAAGAAGAGGAAATCTATCACTACTTTCACTTTTTCCCCTTCTATTTGCTGTGCAGCAATGGGAACAGATGCCATGATCTTAATTTTACCACATGAAAAGGAAATGAGTTGTGGAAGGACAATATCAAAAAGTGTTGCTCAGGTTTTTGTGTTTCTGTAGCTTCTAAAAATATGATATGCCAATAAAACCTTGGCAGTTAACCTTGATAGTATGAAAATTATTATGGGTCTAAAAAACTTCAAGATATGTGTTAACATGATGGTTTAAAATATTGATATAGGCACCCCATAAGTTATAGAAATATTATAGTAAAATTTACATTTTATTGTCCTTGATAATTCAGTATGGTAACTTTAACTGGGTCCTTTGCTTTGAAAATGTGTAGAATATTTAGTTCATTACAAGTTTGCACTTACCAAAAGAAAGGTAATGAAATATATTTGAGTATATCGAATTACAATAGTCTTATGATAGATATACTGACACAGGTTTAATACATTAGGACTAAATCCTAAAACATGTGTTCCCTCATCCTTCATGTAGACAGTCTCAAATAAGAGATATGATAATCTATACACTGATGAATGTGTCTCCACCATATTCTTTAAGGCAAAATATAAAACACTGAAATAGTATGTGTCCATGGAACATCATTATAGGTTTCTGGAGATTGTCAGAGGCATCAGAGCAGGCACCTCTACATGAAGTTTATGACTATCTTTTATGAATTAAGACTAAATCCCTTTCAGAAAAACCTCAGCCTGGAAATGTGGAACTAGAACTTAATCTTCCCAAGAAATATTCTTAAAGTTCTTTGTAAGTTCAAGATGTGAGATCCTTAGATCCAGGTATCATTTTTGGTAGCTCCGCTTATAGTGATCTCTATGAGACTCAAATTAAACAAACATAGATTTTCTCCAAAACTAGATGGCTCCTGTATCCTTTTGGTGAAATATTGAAGGCAACTGCTAGTGCAAAACTAAGACAGATTGAATGGCTGTCTTGGGTATTGTCAGGGAAAGTAAAGATGTGATGAGAGCAGAGACAGTGTAAACAAGCCACTCTAATAATGTGCCTTGGAGTTGGTTCTGTGCCTTTCATTGACTTTTTCATGACTTTTACTTTGCTGCTTGAAATAATATTTTGTCTTAGAAGTCAATTAAAATTAATCAATTAAGGGTTCCCATTGGTGACATGTAAAGGTCAGGTATTTTACAATAACACAAAAATCACTGCCTCGGCCAAACTTCTGTATCTCTAAGGCCTAAGTTACATGCCAGCCAATTATATAGAAATATCCTGATGGAATGGTTAAGACTAGGAATGACTGAATACTAGAATTCTTTGCTTTTGGAAAAATCTCACTGCTAATTTGCTGACTTCCTCAGCTCCTTCAAAGTGTGCTACAAAGTCACTTTTTAGAGAAGGCCTGCCCTACTCATGTCCTTTCCATTGGAAGTTTCCTCTTTCTCTTGCAATTCTTAAGAACCATTATCCTGCTTTGGTTTTTCCATTGCAATTACCAACTTCTAATATAAGTTTAATTACCGATATTGTGTTTACGGTTTCTACGACTAGACTGAATACTCTAAGGAGTATTTGTCAGGTTTGCTTATTTGTTTGCTCATTTTTTTTCTTTATCATGTTCACTACAAAACTTATAATACCTGTGAACTGAAAGCCACTGTAAAGCAGTAAAATCTGTAAAAAAAATTAAAATGCATAAAACCAAACCTTAATATCAGTATCAGTTTAGTTGCTCAGTCGTGTCCGACTCTTTGCGACCCCATGAACCGCAGCACGCCAGGCCTGCTCTCCATCACCAACTTTCGGAGTCCACCCAAACCCATGTCCATCAAGTCGGTGATGCCATCCAGTCATCTTATCCTCTGTCTTCCCCTTATCCTGCCCCCAATCCTTCCCAGCATCAGGGTCTTTTCCAATGAGTCAACTCTTCACATGAGGGGAACAAAGTATTGGAGTTTCAGCTTCAACATCACACCTTCCAATGAACACCCAGGACTGATCTCCTTTAGGATGGACTGCTTGGATCTCCTTGTAGTCCAAAGGACTCTTAAGAGTCTTCTCCAACACAGGTTCAAAAGCATCAATTCTTTGGCGCTCAGCCTTTTTCACTGTCCACTCTCACATGCATACATGACTACTGGAAAAACCATAGCCTTGACTAGATGAACCTTTGTTGGCAAAGTAATGTCTCTACTTTTCAATATGCTATCCAAGTTGGTCATAACTTTCCTTTCAAGAAGTAGGTGTTTTTTGATTTCATGGCTGCAATCACCATCTGCAGTGATTTTGGAGCCCAAAAAAATAAAGTCTGACACTTTTCCCACTGTTTCTCCATCTATTTCCCATGAAGTGATGGGGCCAGATGCCATGATCTTAGTTTTCTGAATGTTGAGCCTTAAACCAACTTTTCCACTCTCCTCTTTCACTTTCATCAAGAGGTTCTTTAGTTCTTCTTCACTTTCTGCCATAAGGGTGGCGTCGTCTGCATACCTGAGGTTATTGATATTTCTCCCAGCAATCTCGGTTCAAGCTTGTGCTTCTTCCAGCCCAGCATTTCTCATGATGTACTCTGCATAAATAAGCAGAGTGACAATATACAACCTTGATGTACTCCTTTTCCTACTTGGAAACAGTCTATTGTCCCATGTCCAGTTCTAACTATTGCTTCCTGACCTGCATACAGGTTTCTCAAGAGACAGGTCAGATGGTCTGGTATTCCCATCTCTTGAAGAATTTTCCACAGTTTATTGTGATCCACACAGTCAAAGGCTTTGGCATAGTCAATAAAGCAGAAGTAGATGTTTTTCTGGAACTCTCTTGCTTTTTTGATAACCCAGCGAATGTTGGCAATTTGATCTCCAGTTCCTCTGCTTTTCTAAAACCAGCTTGAACATCTGTAAGTTCACAGTCCATGTATTGCTGAAGCCTGGCTTGGAGAATTTTGAGCATTACTTATACTAGCATGTGAAATGAGTGCAATTGTGCCGTAGTTTGAGCATTCTCTGGCATTGCCTTTCTTTGACATAGGAATGAAAACTGACCTTTTCCAATCCTGTGGCCATTGTTGAGTTTTCCAAATTATCTGTCCTATTGAGTGCAGCACTTTCACAGCATCATCTTTTAGGATTTGAAATAACTCAACTGGAATTCCATCACCTCCACTAGCTTTGTTTGTAGTGAGGCTTTCTAAGGCCCAGTTGACTTCACCTTCCAGGATGAAGCTCTAGCTGAGTGTGAGTGATCACACCATCATGATCATCTGAGTTGTGAAGATCTTTTTTTGTAAAGTTCTTCTGAGTGTTCTTGCCACCTCTTCTTAATATCTTCTGCTTCTGTTAGGTCCATACCATTTCTGTCCTTTATCGAGCCCATCTTGGCATGAAATGTTCCCCTGGTATCTCTAATTTTCTTGGAGAGATCTCTAGTCTTTCCCATATAGGGCATGGTATGTGATAATCAGTAAGTATTTATAGTATATAAATGAATAATAATATAGTAAATGAAACTTTAAAAAGTAACTATTGAAATGACTAATGCTGAAATGATCTTTAAATTCAAGTATTCTAGATAATTATTTTGCTTGCACTATATTTTAACAGCTTCTGGGCCAGTATATCAATATAATATAGTAATTATTTATAAGTCAACTTGATATATTTTATTTTTCTTTAATCTATGAAAGATAAGGGCATTCTTGATAATATCTTTGGATCTTGGCCCAATATAAAACAATTTTTCATACAAGGTGGGGCTTGATGAATATTTTATTTAATCTTATCTTTTTTACTAACTTGCTTTGTTTCCTTGGAAACAGTTTTTTATTCTCCCTGAAAATCAGCACTTGAATCTTGACAATTAGGAGAGGTAATCACTTCATTCCAAGATCACTTCTCTTTCCAACATTTTAAAATATTTACCTAGCTAATTTGTGTTGATAATTAAGTATCTTGGTGCTGAAGCTGAAGTTCCAATACTTTGGCCACCTGATTTGAAGAATCGGCTCATTGGAAAAGACCCTGATGCTGGGAAAGATTGAGAGCAAGAGGAGAAGGAGGCAACAGAGGATGAGATGGTTGGATAGTGTCACCGACTCACTGGTGACACTGAGTTTGAGCAAACTCAGGGAGATAGTGGAGGACAGGGAAGCAAGCCATGCTGCACTAGATGGGGTCGCAGAGTCGGACATGACTTAAGGGCTGAACAACAAACAGATTACCTAGGCAGGATGGGATGGGATAGTAAACAGCTTTATTTATCCCAGAGAAAGCAAGGCAGAGTTTTGCTGGAGCTGGTAGGTATTTTTGATAACATATGACCATATCTGAAAAAATATTTGTGTTTCCTTACCAGATATTTATTTATAATTGAGAAGCTTCACGTTTAAAGTTTTACAGTGCCTGTTCAGTGGGGATAGGAAATTTTTCTACTCAATGCTAAAATTAAAATTTGCATTTTGCCTATGCTTTGTGAGAATATAGCTTTTTGGGCTTCTCATTAGTGTTGATGTTTTACAGCGTCTGCCTACTCAGATGCACACAGAACACAGATTTGATCAGTTCATTCGTGCATTCTTTATTAAGTACTAGCCTGAGGACAATACTCCACTGGCTTGTCTGATGATTGCTCTGTGACAAACAACTGAATCCTCTTACTCTATCTTAGCTAAGCCATATTATGCCTCATTTGCCTCTGCCAAGTCATCTGTACTACTTCTTGGGAGTTCTAACACCTCATAAATACTAATTTTATATTATTTAAAGCTCTATTTCCCATAATAGACAAATCATGATACATTATTAATATGACTTTAATTCAAATCAAATCTATTTTTATGTTTAGTATTTCTTAATGTGAATCAAAATAGATATTATGCAATGTCTTATTTAAAAATGTGCATTCATTATTTATATCCCTTTGACCAGGAAATCACAAACATTAGTGTACTGTACTTTCATCTTAAATTCACTATTTAAGTTGCTGAATGCTAAAGCTGGAGTTTGTTCTTGGAGATTAATGGCTTGATTAAATCATTCAAATCTAACTGCCTAATGGAAGAGACACATGAAAAATTGCCACATACTGTGAAATGCTTGAAAAAAAGTGTAAAGCATAAAATATTAGAAAAGCACAAAAGAAACATATGCAAACAGGACAGAGGAAATATGGAAGTTTTCATAAAGTGGTGAAGAGGAGGGAAGGAGGAGAGCACACTTAAACTAAATCCTGAAAGGTGATTCCAGATTAACCTGGTTAGAGTCTTTACTCATTGGTAGAGTCTATTCCAAGTCCAACAATGAGCAAGCTTGCTGAGGTTGCTTAGGAAACTATAAGAAACTGAATGAGGATGAAGGGAAAGCATAAACTTCCAGTTGTAAGATTAAAAAGTACTAGGAATATAATGTACAGCAAGATAAATGTAATCAGCACAGCTGCATGTTATGTAAGAACATTGTTAACAGAGAACATCTTGAATTCTCATCACAAGGAAAAATCTTCTATTTTTTTCAAACTATGCAGTGTGAAACAAAAATTTGTATTTTATGGAAAGACAAGAAAAAATTACACGTAAATTTTTTTTTCCTAACTGTTGGAATGGTCTACTCGCCACACCCTATGCACTTTGTATCTGCTACAATTGCATGCTGATACCACCTACCAGGTATTTGGAGGGCATGGCAGCCCATTCCAGTATTCCTGCATGGAGAATCCCCCATGCATGTGTCCCCCATGGACACAGGAGCCTGGCAAGCTATGGTCCATGGGGGTGCAAAAAGTTGGCCCCAACTGAAGCCACTAAGCACATTGCTCTTTCTCAAGATTCTACTATTTTTCAAGCATTATCAAAAAAAGCTTTCTGTTTTAATGTTGTTGTTTCACAGTCCTTTCCAAACATTATGGAACATGATTTTACTAAAACAGAAATAGATTTAGGTTGCTTCTCTATGAAAAATCTTTTCTAAATCCTTGTCTATATAAAAATTCTGTGCACTTATATATGTGTGTGTGAGTGTGTGTGTGTGTGTGTGTATGCATGTGTGCTCAGCCATTTCAGTCGTGTACAACTCTTTGTAACCCTATGGGTTGTCGCCTGCCAAGGTATCTTCCAGACCCAGGAGTCAAACCCGTGATTCCTGAATCTCCTGCATTGCAGGCTGATTCTTTTAGCCGCTGAGCCACCCAGAAGCCCCATATTGGGTCCGGAAGATCACCTGAATGAGGGGACGGCAACCCACTGCAGTACTCTTGCCTAGAGAATCCCATGGACAGAGGAACCTGGAGGGCTGCAGTCTATAGGGTCTCGCAGAGTCGGACACGACTGAGGCGACTAAGCAGCAACAGCAGCAGCATATATACTTGTTGTTGTTTCTCAGTCACTCAGGCGTGTCCGACTTTGTCGACTCTGTGCGACCCTCAACCCCAGGCTCCTCTGTCTATGGGGTTATCTAGGCAGGAATACCAGAGTGGGTTGCCATGCCCTCACCTAGGGAATCTCCCCAACCCAGGGATCGAACCTGGGTCTCCTGCATTACAGGCAGATGCTTCACCGTGGAGCCACCAGGGAAGTCCAACATATATATATTACAAAGTTCACTTGTTTTCCTAACAATCCATCTTATCACAAAGAATCCAGTTGTTCTTGATCAATTGAATACAAAATTTGGATTCAACTTTATTACAACTGCAAATGTACACTTATATCTATTTTATTGTAATATTGTTAGATTTATGGATTAATTTTGAGAGAAATTATAATGTTGAATTTCTCTCCAAGACATGGCATGATGTTTGTAAAAAACTTACTTTATGTCTCTTAATATATCTAGCTTTTCTCTTCCAAATTTACTCACATTGATTGTAAAATCTTTTAGTCTGTCATTTTGTTTTGAAAAATGAGGTAGTTTCCATGTATATATATGTGAATATGGCACAAGTACTTTATATTTTCATTTTGTATTCAACCTTCTTAATAGTTTATCCTCATGTTAGTAATAGTTTACCAAACTGGACTCTTGGATATGTAAAATATTAAACCTTTTCATCCATAAATAATGATAATTTTATCTCCTATTTCTCACAAGTTGTCAAATTTTATTGGCTGAGCTTAATGATATTCTGTCTCCAGAATTTTCCAATATAGCAATTTTATATTTGGTAAATACATTCGGTTATCCTCCTTGAAGACTGGAATTTTTACCAACTGTGAAGGGAAGAAAGTATATTGATTTTTTTAAGAGAGGTTGAAAATTGAAACTTCTTAGTTTAATGTTGTCCTACACATCTAATTTTGCTTTTGTTGGAGAACATTACACTAAATGAAATAAGCTAGATGCTGAGAGATAAATGCTGCGTGATCTCAATTGTGTGTAGAATCACAATAATTAAACTCAGAAACAGAGTGTATAATGGTGTTGCCAGGAGCTGTGGGGAGAGGGTAGTGGGGAGATGTTGGCTTAAGGTACACATATTCAGTTATGGAAAATTAATATGCTCTAGAGACCCAGGGTAAAATAATGAGATTATAGTTAAAATACCAAATTTTATACATGAAATTTGCTAAGAGGTAGATCTTATATAGTCTCACTCTCAGTTTTACTCAAAAATGAAAATAGTAATTATGTGAAGTGTTGGTTATGTTAGCTAGCTTTGCTTTGTTAATTATGGATCATTATACATGTATGTCAAAATATCAACTTGTACACATTAAGTGTAAGTGTTAGTCGCTCAGTAGTGTTTAACTCTTTGCAACTCCATGGACTGTAGCCCACAAAGCTCCTCCGTCCATGGAATTCTCCAAGCAAGGGTACTGGAGTGGGTTGCCATTCCCTTCTCCAGATATACATATTAGTAGATATAATTTTTATTTGTCAGTAAAGATGAAGATCAATATATAGCATGTCATTTGAGAGAGTAATCTGGTACAGAGACACCACACAGTATTCAGGTCAAAAGAAGTGAGTTTTCTTCTTGATCTTATGTAGAATCAGAATGTTGCATTAGTAACTCAAACTCTTTGAGGTGTAATGTTGTCATGTGAAATATGAATAAATTATCCAACACAATTGGCATCAACATTAGAGATGTCACTAAATAATTTTATGAACCGAGTCAGACACGGCTTATCAACTATAAACAACAGCAACAGAAGCTTCTACACTAAACATTGATAAAGAAAATAATCCCTAGCATTCTGGAACTGGTCCGATGCTCACAGATGCTTACAGGTAGGGCTCAATGTTATTATAAACTGGCTTGATGCTCACAGCTAGACCATGTTATTATCCTGGTAAACATAAACAATCTCACAGAACATGCCAACGTCAGGTCACTTTGAGTGGATGATGAACGAGACAAAACAAGGTCACTATGAAATCCATGAAATATCAAACTTCCTTCTTTCTTTGTTAAAATAAGTGACAGCTGCTCCTTTACCCAGTTTGCCTTTCCTGTAAATAAGAGGTCTTGAATTACTCAATCATAAAATTGTCCCACTTCCTGACATCATCCAATCATGAACAAAGTCTGACTTCCTTGGACCCTCCCAAGAATTGCCCAAAGTTCATTTCTACTCTAGATCATTCTAAAGCCATCTTACTGATAAGTCTCATAGATCTCTATGTGTTTTCCTTTCAGGCAAAGCGTAATAAGTCCATGCTATTCAACTATAGGTGTGTTTGTCTCCAAATCTTTCATAACTGACATTTGTCTAATTTTAACAATCCTGATGCTTGGCAGTAAGTGCTATTTGAAATCAGAATTGATGATTATATAATTTCTTCTCTAGCATACTTTTCAGAAGATTCATGATATTCTGAAATGTTTACAAGATTCTGCACTTGTAGTTCTCCTTAAAGATTTGATTTGTGATACTTCATGAAAATAGATATTTTGGCAATATATTTACATAAAAGTTTTTACATGTTTTAAATCATATTACAATCAGATCTTCATCCATAGGCCACGATGATTATTTTAATAAAGCACCTAAGTTACATTAACTTATTTCAGGAAATAATTTGACAATGGTTTACTTAGCTTGCAATTATAAATCTAATTTTATTGATATTGAAAGACAACACATGGCATGTTTTGTCTTCTTTGAAATATTATTATAAATGGGAAATTGCATTGTTTTAATTCTGAAATAAGTGTTTTAAAACTACTTTAATTTCTAGGCACTGAAAAGTGTTATTTTAGTGGTTGTATTATTTTATTACAGATAATTAACTGACTGTACCAGATAGATAGTTTCTATCTATACACTCCAGTGTGTCTTTTTATGTTAATTATTTAGTTTGACTTATATAAGATGTTTTTAGCTTATATTTATTAAATTAAATTTGACCAGCTTTTTCTTTGCTCATGATTGACTGAAGATAGCAAAAGCTAATTTGGTGCATATTCAATAAATGTCATTTGCTGTATCTTGAAATTTTCATCTTTAATCCATATTAGACTACTTTAGCATTGAATTTCTTTAAAAAATCAGTTTCACAATTTTTTGTCATATAAGTAACGAATATATTCTTGGAATAATGGAGTAGAGATCAGAAAATTATAACTTCTATATGCACGCACGTACATGGTTTTTTTTTTATTGTTGTGCAGATTTGCTTTTGATATGAAAACATCATTTTTTCCTAGAGTTCTTATTTAAAGTTATAATGATGCAAAGCAAAACAATAATAAACAAATGCCATTTTAAAAGCCTAAAAAGTAACACAAAGTTATTCAGCTGGTAGCTACTATGTTTGAAACTAGAGATAAAATGTTATTTTTTCTTTTGCAGAGTAATTATTTAGCAGTAACAGGTGGAACTGTGGAAAAGGACGGTCATGGCTAAGCTTAGATGAAGGTCCATGTATGAATGCACTAGGCAAATTCCATATCATGAATATAAGCCAGATAGGAAACTCAGGCATGAGTCACTCTCTGTTTGACTGGAACCAAAACTCCAATGAAATGAAAGATTGTTTTGTTTAGTTGCTAAGTAATGTCCAGCTCTTTAGGGACTCCATGGACTCCAGCCCACCAGGCTCCTCTGGCAAGAATACTGGAGTGGGTTGCCATTTCTTTCTCCAGGGAACACAGGCTGAGCAGAAACCAATTTAGAATGTGATTACCAATACTACTTACCCAAAGATGAAAGTAATAGATGGAACAGGGTGTAGCCTTGCGTCTTTGCCCACATTGAGTTATATCAATTAAAGCAAACTTTCTCAAAACTTTGATACTTAATTAGTTCAGTGATGTATATATTTTGAGATACAAATGGTATTTCTTTACAGGTCATCAATTAACATTATTTCACATGAGTTTTGAAAATAGCTTTTGGTTATTTGTTTTGCTTATTTTCATATCCATGCATTTCCACATTGTTATACATTTTTCATGGCTTCATTGTGAGTCCTGTTTAATCTTTTTTTAATATTTAGTATATATTAATTTTTCAATTGATATATAAATACATAAATGTGTTTTTATATTAAGTATTGTTGTTGCTCTTCAGTTGCTCAGTTGTATCTGACTCTGTGATCCCATGAACTTCTGCATGCCAGGTTTCCTTGTCCCTCTCTAGAGTTTGCTCAAACTCGTGTCCATTGAGTCAGTGATGTTATCCAACCATCTCATCCTATCGCCCTGTTTTCCTGCCCTCAGTCTTTTCCAACATCAGGGTCTTTTCCATTGAGTTGATTCTTTGCATCAGGTGGCCGAAGCATTGAACATTCAGCTGCAGCATCAGTTCTTCCAATGAACATTCAGGGTTGATTTCCTTTACCATTGACTGGTTTGATCTCCTTGCAGTCCGAGGGACTCTCAAGAGTCTTCTTCAGCACCACAGTTCGAAAGCATTAATTCTTTGGCATTCAGCTTTCTTTACGTGCAACTCTCACATCCCTACATGACTACTGGAGAAACTATAGCTATGTCTACATGGACCTTTGTTGGCAAAGTGATGTCTCTGCTTTTTAATGTGCTGTCTAGGTTTGTCATAGGGTTCCTTCCAAGAAGGTATCTTTTAATTTCCTGGCTGTGGTCATTGTCCTCAGTGATTTTGGAGCTGAAGAACATAAAATCTTTCACTGTTTCCACTTTTTCCCCATCTACTTGCCATGAAGTTATGGAACCAGAGGTCATTATCTTAGTTTTTTGAATGTTGAGTCCCAAGCCAGCTCTTTCACTCTCCTCTTTCACCCTCATATCGAGGCTTTTTAGTTCCTGCTCACTTTCTGCCATTAGAGTGTTATATTAAGTATATACCATTCTAAAGTTATTCTAAAAGTATTATTCATTTCCTGATTATTTCAATACATATAAAAATTTTAACTTGGAGAAACAATTAATTGTCTATTACTACATAATATATTACCACACACAGTCGTTTAAAACCATAAGTATTTATTTTATCTCAGTCTGTTGGCCAAAAATTTAGATATGGATTAGGATCTCTGATGCATTAGGAACTCTCATAAGGCTGAAATTATGGTGTCAATCTAGGGGGACTTCTCATCTGAAGGCATGACTGAAGATTTCTGAGCACATGTGATAGTTGCAAGAAATCATCAAAAGTTGTAGAACAAAAATTTGCTTTCATTTCCTTGACAAAATGGTAATTCCAAAATGACAGCTTGTTTCATCAAAGCATACAATCTAAAAGACAAATAGTGTTTAGCAGCAAAGTAGAAGTTACAAACTTCCGTAACCCAAACACAACAGAAACATCCCATCACATTTCCTGTATTTTATTGGTTAAAAGCAAGTCACTAAGCCATCTTACATTCAAAGAGAGAATATGAGACAAGAATATGACAATATGGGATTATGGAGGAGGCCATCTTATTAGAATACTGCCTATGACAGGGTTTTAAATAACAATATTGATTTATACATATGTTGTATATATTGAAAGCTGAGATTTGAGTCTTCTCTTAATTTTACTGCTTTGTTAGTAGCGTTTGAAATGTTATCAGAGTAAAAAAAAGGATATTCTTTTTAGACCTTGTTGATCATTAAAATCTGTTATACAAAAATAATTTAAACACAAAATGGGCAAAATATTTTAAAAGCCATTTCTCCGAAGAAGATAAGCAAAATGACCAATAAAATGACAATATTGTGAAAACATTAATTTTATTTTTTTTCAGCTTTATTGAGGAAAAACTGACAAATAAAAATTGTAAATATTTAAGGTGGGATTTTAAGATTCAATATACAAAAATATTGCAAAATAATATCCACAATCAAGTTAAATTAATATATTTGTCACCTCACATATTTATCACTTTGCCAAATATTCTAGGGAAGTTTTATACATTTAGAGAACCCATAGATATGGTAATTTTTGTTAACTGCCACAAAAATGCTTCTTTAGGAAGTCATAAAAGGTTCCCTAGAAAATTTGGCATAGAACATTTTTGCAAACATTTTAACAATATTTCAGATGTTTAAGGCAATCATAATTTGAAGTTATTAAGTTGAGAGAGATTTTTATATTGTCTTGTTCAAACATTATGGTTAAAAGAATGGCAACAGTAACTAGAATATTATAAATTTACAGAAATATTGCCATACTCATTGTTTTAAAAATTCTTGTCTTGACCATTAAAGAAAATGTAGTTCAGTGACGTGTTTTATCCATCACTTTAGCCACACTCCCAAGCAAAGAGTCTGCCATCATTAGGTAATAAAAGTGAATTTAAGTGAAAGTTACTTAGTCATGTGCAACTCTTTGCGACCCCATGGACTATAGCTCACCAGGCTCCTCTGCCCATGGGGTTCCTGGCAAGAATACTGGAGTGGGTTGCCATTTCTTTCTCCAGGGGATCTTCCCGACCCAGAGACTGAACCTGAGTCTCCTGAATTGCAGGCAGACTCTTTACCATCTGAACCACCAGGGAAGCCAGGTAATCAAAGACTGTACTTAAATAAATCAGGTTTGTTCTGCCCCCTGGAACTTCTAGTTATTACTCTTTCTCTCTTGAAAATATCAGAAAAGTATATTCTTTTTCCTTCTTTATTTATTTAGGATTCCAGAAATAGCTATTAGATGCCTTCTACATATTATATACAGGATAAGGATTGGATACACAGCAGAGACCAAGAAAAATATGATGATCCATGATCCTTTACATAGAACTTCTTTATAAGTAAAAGTGTTAGTCACTCAGTCGTTCTACTCAGTTAAAAGTGTCATGATTTCTTGTTTTTATTCTAAAGCACTATATATTGGATTTGATACTAATAAACTTAACTATACAGTTTCAAAACAACCACTTACATGCACACAGTTTGCAAAATGCATTCTCTCAGAACACTAAAGTGGAAAAAGACACTTGATTTTTGTTACATTATTGGAAATTTATTATATATCATACTTATATAAATCATATGAAAATAGTCTCCACATGATAATGGATATATAAAAAGTAACTCTGTGTCAATTCCATATAAATAATTTCACATGTAACCTGAAAAATAAATGGTATTAAAAATAAATCATAGGTCGTTTAGCCTCTGTTAAATTACTCAAGTAAAAATTCACAGTTGTATTAGGTGTGTGCATGCCTGCTAAGTTGCTTCAGTCGTGTCCAACTCTTTGTGACTCTCTGGACTTGTAACTGGCTCTGTCCATGGGATTCTCCAGGCAAGAATACTGGAGTGGAATGCCATGCTCTCCTCCAGGGGTTCTTCCCAACCCAGGGATCAAACCCGGGCCTCTTATGTATCCTGCATCAGCAAGAGGGTTCTTTACCACTATCGCGACCTGGGAAGCCCCTAGTAGTATTAAATATATAAACAATTATATGCAAAAATAAAACTATACAAGAAAGGATCCTTGCTTTCTCCACATTTATTCTTGTAAGTCAGCTAATATTAGAATAGCAAACATATGACAATGACAGTTTGGAATCTAAACATGAAGTTGTGAAATGCAAGAGGTTTTTATTATACTAGGCTATAATTAATATTGTAATTGTTTTTGGTAGAAATATTTTTTTTCCTACTATCATGGCATTTTTGACAAAGTCCAGCAATACTGGTTCAGTTAACAACAGAAAATGTGACCCAAAGCATATATGTTGTATAAACATGTTAAATGTAAAATACAGAGATAGTTTAGGAAGATATTAACTGAATTTTTGGATGTAATTGTCTGGTGCTTAAATTGTTCCATAAAGTTGTCTTACATGCTCTGGATCAAAGCCATTGTAGAACATTCCAACTATTATTTTCAATTTAGACCATCAGCTCTGGTCCATTTACCAAGTGGTGAAATCGGAGCAATTGATTCTTCTGAATCTCTGCCAGTTACACCCCATCTAATTTCTCCAGTCCATATGCACTCATCTGAGTGTTATTTTTGGACTTCAACAAGAATTGCTCTACCATCAATTGAATAGGCATAGGTTTAGAATGATGTTCATAATTTGAAGGGCTGAAATTGCTCACTCAGGTAGGAAGTGACCCTTCAGGAAACTGCAGATCAAATTCAACTCTGATAAATGCCATTATGGTATGTAACCTCCTGAAGGAGAAAATGGCAACCTACTCTATTATCCTGGCTGAGATTATCTTGTGAACAGAGGAACCTGGCAGGCTATACTCCATAGCATCGCAAAGAGTAATACACTACTGAGTGGCTGAGCACACACACAACCTAAACAAGGTAACATTTCAGTTTTGTGTTACAATCCAGAGAAGGATTATTTGTGAATATAAATGATTTATTTTCAGTAACGAAGATTTTCACAAGTTTTTATCAATTTACTATCTGTAGGGAAAGAGCAAATTAGCCAAGATGGTGTGGTCAGGCTCTCTCGACCCATGGTCTCTAGCTCTTGCCCCTTGTTATGTGAATAACGATTATGTAACAGCTGAGATCACTTACAGCACTGCACATGCGGCCTCACAAGGTACTTGTTTGGTCAAGTGCTACATTGTGCAGTAAGCATATATAAGCTCCATCTGGGAAGGCATCGAGGCTGCATAGAGGTTATGTTATGTCAGTTACATTGTGGTTATGTGACTACTGCTGTGTCACAGCTGTGTCCCTTGGGTCAGCCACGAGAGGAGAAGTATAGTGTGCCTGCTGCCACAGCTGCTGTGCCAGCCAGGAGAGAATAAACACATCTGCAGTTCCTACAGCTCCTTGAATTTTCTTCCATCTTTACTGCTTGCACCTTGTCTACCCTGGGTTCAGTGAACAGTGAAAACAACATGAACAGAGACAACTGGCATCACGAACAGAATCAGAGATACAATCAGTGTAGCTGACAGGATACCCAGCAGCTAAAGGAGTCTGAGGCTACACTGGATGGAGGAAGCCAGTGGCCACCATATAGCATGTGGTACCATGTGGCTGCTATACTCTTGGCATGGGCTCCAGTGGAACACTGGGAAGCGGTGGAAGGTTCACTGGATAGAACTGAAAACGCGTTAGAGAATATGGATCATGTCCTACGTGATGCCACACTGGTAGCAAAATTATGAGACGGTGGGTCCATGCTTGGCAGCAAGGCCCATTGTACAGCAGAAAATGAAGTGTGAGCAGCCTATGGACCAGGGGAACATCCTCAAGGGCCCCAGCGTGACTGAGTTCACGACATTTCGATCATATACTCAGGAAGAGGTGGTCAACTTGGGTAAGCAGTTTCAACAAAAGCAAAGGGAAACCTTGGCAACTTGGCTTCTGCAACTATGGGACACAAGTGTGGGCCCAGTGATTGTCGTGGTTTTGTGGATCCTTACTGAGAGAAGTAGAGAATCTGCAATGCACAATGCATCCATTTAAAACCTATGTTACATTTTCAACGTAGCACAAAGATACATGAAGTTTATTATACTCTTTGTATCTTATGTAATTATGATAATACATGGCATAATTTACAAATGGATTGTTGTTCAGTCACTCAGTCATGTCTGACTCCTTGCAACCCCATCGACTGCAACACACCAGGCTTCTCTGTCCTTAACTGTCTCCCAGAGCTTGCTCAAACTCATGTCCATTGAGTCGGTAATGCCATTCAAGTATCTCATCCTCTGTCATCCGCTTCTCCTCCTGCCTTCAATCTTTCCCAGCATCAGGATCTTTTCTAATGAGTCAGCACTTCACATCAGGTGGCCAAAGTATCAAAGCTTCAGCTTCAGCATCAGTCCTTCAAATGAATATTCAAGATTGATTTCCTTTAGGATTGACTAAGTTGATCTCCTTGCAGTACAAGGGACTCTTAAGAGTCTTCTCCAACACCGCAGTTCAAAAGCATCAATTCTTCAGCACTCAGCCTTCTTTATGGTCCAACTTTCACATCCATATATGGCTACTGGAAACCATAACTTTAACTATATGGACATTTGTAGGCAAAGTGATGTCTCTGTTTTTTTAATATGCTGTCTAGGTTTGTCATAGCTTTTCTTCCAAGAAGCAAGTGGCTTTAATTTCTTGGCTGCAGTCACCATCTGCAGTGATTCTGGAGCCCAAGAAAATGAAATCTGTCATTGTTTCCATTCTTTCCCTATCTATTTTCCATGAAGTGGTAGGACCAGATGCCGTGATCTTAGTTTTCTGAATTTTGAGTTTTAAGTCAGTTTTTTCACATTTCTCTTTCACTTTCATCAAGAGGCTCTTTAATTCCTCTTCACTTTCTGCCATTAGAGTGGTGTCATCTGCATATCCCAGCAATCTTGAGTCCAGCTTGTGCTTCATCCAGCCCAGGACAGCCCAGCATGTCCTCTGCATATAAGTTCAATAAGCAAGGTGACAATACACAGCCTTAATGTACTCCTTTCCCAATTTGGAACCAGTCTTTTGTTCCATGCCCTGTTCTAACTGTTGCTTCTTGACCAGCATACAGGTTTCCCAGGAGGCAGGTAAAGTGATCCGGTAGTCCTATCTCTGTAAGAATTTTCTGCAGTTTGTTGTGACCGCACAAAGGCTTTGGCACAGTCAATGAAACAGAAGTAGATTTTTTTTTCCCCTGGAATTCTCTTGCTTTTTCTATGATCCAATAAATGTTAGCAATTTGACCTCTGGTTCCTCTGCCTTTTCTAAATTCAGCTTGAACATCTGGAAGTTCTCTATTAATGTACTGTTGAAGCCTCACTTGGAGAATTTTGAGCATTACTTGCTAGTATGTGAAGTGAGTGCAATTGTGTGGTAGTTTGAACATTCTTTGGAAATTGCCTTTCTTTAGGACTGGAGTGAAAATTGACCTTTTCCAGTCCCATGGCTAGTGCTGAGTTTTCCAAACTTATTGGCATCTTGAGTGCATCACTTAAACAGCATCATCTTTTAGGGTTTGAAATAACTTAGCTGGAATTCCATCATTTCCACTAGCCTTGTTCATAGTGATGCTTCATAAGGCCCACTTGACTTCACACTCCAGGATGTCTGGCTCTAGGTGAGTGATCACATCAGCGTGGTTATCTGGGTCATGAATATCACTTTTGTATTGTTTTTCCGTGCATTGTTGCCACCTCTTATTAATATCTTCTGCTTCTCTCAGGTCCATACCATTTTTATCCTTTATTGTGTCCATCTTTTCATGAAATATTCCCTTTGTAGCTCTAATTTTCTTGAAAAGGAGACAGCTTATACATAATATATGCTATTATATTTATACAATTTAAGCTTCGTATACTGTAGTAATTATTTTTTCTTACATAGCATCTGATATTATATTTAATATAATTAAACTTTATATCGGTCTTCCCAGATGCTGCTAGCTATAAAGAACATGCCTGCCCCTGAAGAAGACATGAGTCATGGGTTCTATCTCTGGGTAGCAAAGATCCCGTGGAAAAGGAAATGGAAACCCACTTCAATATTCTTGCCTGGAGAGTACCATGGACAGAGGATCCTGGAGGGCTACAGTCCATGGGGTCACAAAGAGTCAGCAATGACTGAAGCAACTTAGCATGCAAACTTTATATACTGCAGTAACTATTTTTCTCTTTTAGAAGTAGATAGAGTTGGTCAAAAAAATTCAGTCATTCTTAGAAGATTTCAAGTAACTTATTTCAAACATTTAATTCCAATGATATGACATAATAGACAGTGGAATATATATATATATATATATATATATATATCTGTTATATACTTGTTTCAGTTCAGTTCAGTCATTCAGTCATGTCTAACTCTTTGCGACCCCATGGACTGCAGCATGCCAAGCTTCCCCGTCCATCACTAGCTCCCAGAGCTTGCTCAGACTCATGCACATCTAGTCTATGATGCCATCCAACTATCTCATCCTCTGTTGTCCCCTTCTTCTGCTGCCTTCAATCTTTCCCAGCAACAATGTCTTTTCCAAAGAATCAGTTCTTCGCATCTGGTGGCCAAAGTATTGGAGTTTCAGCTTCAACATTAGTCCTTTCAATGAATATTCAGAACTGCTTTCCTTTAGGATTGATTGCTATTATATGTGTATATACACACAAACACACTTCTTAAGCAGTAAGATCAGAGAAAAAGTAAAGCAATGTATTTATTGCCTATAAGTAGAAACTTGGACTAATATTTATTTTTAGAATAATTTCATGCTTTAATAGCAAAATATTGCCAATATTTAAGAATGTGGAAAGTATATATGTACATGTCAGTTAGTAATGCAGTTGATATTTGTCAACTCCTTAGATTCTGAACCCCTGTCTGTCCTTCTTTACTGCTGGCATTGCTTCATAAATATTCCCATGTGTCTGTACAGAGCTTTCTGAGAAGAGATTATAGAAAGACATATTAACTCAATTCACCAAAGATGCAATATCTACACAGAAGCTGCAAATGGAGCCACTTTTTAGTGACTTTGGAATTGTCCACTCTCATCCCCCATGATCTGGTTTAGAGGATTCATTCTAGTAAATTGAGTGGAAATATGAATGTAATCACTACCCCTCACATTTTTGGTATATTTAATACTGATGTTGATGGGATTTTATGCTATATCCATGGAATGAAAGAAAGAAGGATGATAGCACTCCTCGAACCAGCACATCATAGATCATTTTTTAAAACAGAATGACCTCCAGGCCCTACCATGGAACAAAGTCAATGTTCTGAAGTTAGTTTATATGGACCCAGGTAATAGCTCTACTCCATAATTTCCCATTTTCAGAATTTTGCTGAGCAGTTAGAAGGAAGAAAAGAGAGGAGAGGAGAACAGACGTAAGATAAGGATTATAAATGGAGACTTTATTGTCAAACATGCAGACACTATTAATACAATAATAATATAATTTTGTGTACCATTTACCATTTGGAGGTAAAAGCTATATGCAATTAAAATTGAATTGCTTAATTTAACAATACTGACAAAAGACATCCTGAATAGTTCTAAATCTGCTAACAGAAGGCTTAATTTAAATCTTCCCACAGAGAACTCCAGGAACAGATGAGGTAAGTGGCATATTTTAGGGAGAAAAACTTGTAGGGTGAAATAATATGGTTTTATACCAACACTTCCAGAAAATAGAGAAAGAGTATATTTCCTGCTTCAACTTACGAGATGATACCAAAATCTTCAAAGAATTTTTTAAGAAGACCTTTCGGCCAAGATTAAGTGTAGTAAGGGGGCCTCCCAGGTGACAGAGTGGTAAAGAATCTGACTACCAGTAAAGAAGACACAAGTTTATTCTCTTAGTTGGGACGATCCCCTGGAAGAGGAAATGGCAACCCCCTCCAGTATTCTTAACTGAAAAATTCCATGGACAAAGGAGCATAGTGGGCTATAGTCCATGGGGTTAAAAAGAGTCAGACATGATGGAGAAAATAAAATAAAAGTAGAAGGAAGCATTCTAAACAAAATAACAAATATGATCTGGTGATATAAAAAATGAGTATGTGTATGAAGAGAGATTCAGGGAGGAAGAGAGAAAGAGAAAGAGGGTAAATGAAGAAATATATTAACAAGTAAACTGTATCTTATAAAACCACATGCCAAGATCAATGTTTAAATTTTTCCTAACATTTTGCTCCTTTCTTTTCTTCATTATTTGCCTTAAGGATGTTCATTTTTCTTGTTTTCCATTTTTTTGCCCTAAGGACTTTTTTTTCTCCTTTGTTGAAATAGCGTTTTTCTTTTTTTGTGGCATCTTTGTCGGGTTTTGGAATTAGGGTGATGGTGGCCTCATAGAATGAGTTTGGAAGTTTACCTTC
>ML661340.1:0-29116 GCA_007570785.1 Antilocapra americana | reverse complement strand
AAAAAAAATTCATTTGAAGCAGTTCTACTCAGGGGGATGGAACTGGAGCCTATTATCCAGAGTGAAGTAAGCCAGAAGGAAAAACAACAATACAGTATACTAATGCATATATATGGAATTTAGAAAGATGGTAACGAGAACCCTGCATGCGAGACAGCAAAAGGAACGCAGATGTATAGAACAGACTTGTGGACTCTGTGGAAGAGGGCAAGGGTGGGATGATATGGGAGAATGGCATTGAAACATGTTAATTATCATATGTGAAATCAAACTCCAGCCCAGTGTTGATGCTCGGGGCTGGTGCACCGAGATGACCCAGGGGGAGGGAATTGGGAGGGAGGAGGGAGGGGGGTTCTGGAGGGGGAGCATATGTAAACCCATGGCAGTTTCATGTCAATGTATGGCAAAACCAACACAATAAAGTAAAGAAAATTTTAAAAAATAAAAAATTAAATTAAAAAAATAGGTTTTTTTTCTCCCTTTGAAATCTGTTATCCTCAAATGAATTCAAATTGGTTTTTTTCTTTTCTTTTTTTTTTCCAGAAAAGTCATAGTAACATGATTTGTAGCTACATGTAAATGTGTGGTAAAATTCAAACTTGCAGAAAACATTTTCCTGTCTTATAATAGCATCAATAAAGCTCTAAAAGTGGTCTATTTTTAGTCCACTTTATGCAATACCTCAGCTTTTCATCACACTTAAATAGCCTTCAGAGTGGGTGGTATTTAGTTAGAAGTCAGGCCAGAGAATAAGCTTCAAAGAAATATATGTTTATGCGAACTTATTTTATATATTACTATATTCAGAGAATGTGTATTACTGTGTAAGCATATATAAATATTATATAAATATATGCCCACCATAAAATACACCTTTCAAGGGGAACATAACGAATAGAGACCTTTAGTTTTATATTTGTCATCATGCATTTTTATAGAGAAAGTAAGTGCTCTAATGTTACTGGAAGCAGATTGTGCTTCCAAATCATAGGTAATAGTGTCATAAGCAGTGGTTTTAGCTTCTAAAATTAATTTGTTGGCAATCATTTTATATTTAAAGTTGTTACATGCAATCTGGGCAATTAGAAAACTTATTAACTGTGGAAAAAATATTTTATCACTGCATAAAAAGATTTAGATAAAGAGAATTGAATATTAAAAAAAAAAGACTTATTCTGGATATAGTAAAGCACTGAAACACAATAGAATGAAAGCTTTCTAGAGTTAATTAGTTCTCTATTGCTTCTTAACAAAATACCACACACTTACTAATGGGATTTGAGAGTAAAGTTTCCAGGCAACAGTCAGCTGGATTCTTTCCTTGAGGTCTGTCCAGGCTGAAATCAAGATATCAGATGAGGGTTGAAGTTTCATCAAGGCTTAAGATCTTTGCTACATTTGTGTGGTTGTTGACAGAATGTATTTCCTTGCATGCTGATACAGGACTTCTAGAGGCTGTGTCTTCAAGGCCACAGTAAACTGACTAAAAGTTATATTGTATACCTGCTACCCATTTAATCTCATCAGCTGCTCCTTTCAAAACTCACTACATTCCTGCTGTATCAGTGGCTTCCTTGTTGTCCCTGCTTTTTTTTTTTTTTTTAAAAGATCTTAGCCTAGGAGAGATCACATTTCTAGTCTCTCTGGAATGTCAGTTCTCCAAATACCAACATGTCCCAGAACAAGGAAAAATAACTAACTACTTTAAGGGAGCTACACTGTAAGATTTATACAATCATTAAAATTGACTTAAAGTATATTGTAATGACAACATATAAAAAAATCACCATAACATTTTAGAAAAAAATCAAAATTACATAATCAGCCTGGGAATAAACAGTTCAAATTTTTATTCAGAAGGACTAAAAATAATCATAGTTTAGCAGAAGTTGATATTTTAGTAGTGGGTCTGCAGGACAGGCTTCCCTGGTGGCTCAGTAGTAAAAAATCTGCTTGCCAATACAGGAGACATGGGCTCAATCCCTGGATTGGGAAGATACCCTAGAAGAGGAAATGGCAACCCACTCAAGTACTCTTGCCTGGGAAATCCCATGGAGAGAGAAGACTGGTGGGCTACAGTCCATGGAATCACAAAGAGCTGGATATGATTTAGTGACTATACAGTAACAACAAAGTACTTAGAATGCATCTATGTGTTTATATATCTGTTGGAAGATTTCAGGATATTTAAAAGTAGGAGCACAAATAACTATAAGAAAAGATATTATAAACTTAGGAAAAGTCTGTTGAGGTGCATGAACAAACAAACAAAAATTCTGGATCAGCTGTGAGCAGTACTTAATTATTCAAAATAACATAATCATCTTTGATTAAAACAGCAATCAAGGGCTGCTATATAAAGCTCCAATACTTTGGCCACCTGATGCAAAGAGTCAACTCATTGGGAAAGACCCTAATGCTGGGAAAGATTGAAGGCAGGAGGAGAAGGGGATGACAGAGGACAAGATGGTTAGATGGTATTACCAGCTCAATGGACATGAGTTTGAGCATACTCCAGGAGAAGGTAAAGGACAGGGAAGCGTGGCATGTTGCAGTCCATGGGGTCACAAAGAGTTGGATACAACTGAGGAATTGAACAACAATATATTAGTAAGAATACTAGTGCAAAAAGGGAGGCTTTGGAGGGAAAATACTGAAGAGTTGAATCTTCATCTATTACAGTAAGTGAATCGATAATGATCAAAATCATTAAACTACGAAGTAGTCATGAAACATACATATAGAAAAATGGGGTGAATGCCAGAGGAAAAAGTAAAAAGTTGTGAATGTGATTGCTTCAGAGAAGCAGGGCTGAAAACTACAGCAGGTCAGCTGAGACAGCTCTATCTTTATAACTCAATACCATTTGGTATTTATGGCATGCACTTTATTAATTTGATTACAAATTAAGTAACAACATTACATTCACAATGAATACCAGGAGTAAAAATTAGGAAGGCCATGAGTTTGTTAATATTGTAAGTAGTATAAATCTCTTCACAACCCAATTACTGAACTCCCCATTATGTTTTTGACAGCATGCAGAGCTTTGCAGATAGAAAGATAAATAAGTCAGAATGAGTTAGATTCCTGTTAGCCTCAAACATAAGCCTTTCCTTGATTGTGATTGGTTCATTTTATATATGTCTGCTGTTTTTCTTACTTGGCATTTGTAGCTTTCCATTAAGAGACAATTATTTTTTAATATTTTAAATTAATTTATTTCAATTGGAGGATAATTACAATATTGTGGTGGGTTTGTCCATACCTCAACATGAATAAGCCATGGATGCGCATCTATCACCCCATCCTGAAAACTCCTCCTGCCTCCCTCCCCACCCCGTCCCTCTGGGTTGTCCCAGAGCACTAGCTTTGAGCACCCTGCTTAATGCATCAAACTTGCAATCATCAAACAACACCTTGCTTTCAGCCTAATAGTTTTGAGATTTAAAAGGCAGTAGATATTAATCAGTTTAGACCTGATTTCCAAGAGAAAAATCTGAGGGCTACGAAAATGACAAGATTAGGAATACGAAGGTAGTTTATCACTCAGAGCACTTTTGAGCATAAAGTGAAAAAACAGGAATTTACTTAGTCTGAGTATACAGTTCTTATTAGAATGAATCCCATGAATATGTGAGTAAACATATTTTACTTAATATTTACTTAATATTTTACTTAAGAGTGATATAATATTCAGAATTTGTATTGGTAATAACAACACTTTTAAAACATTTACTTATAATTGCATATCATTGTTCTAAGAGATTCATATGATATGTCTAACTTATGACCTTTAAACATAGCAGGGAATTTTTAAAACTCATTGACATTTCCTGTAGATATTTTAGAGCAGATTTCAGGTGCTTTGATCACAAAAGATTGCTATGTGAGGAAAAGATATGTTAATTGACTTGACTGTAGTAAACTTTTCATATGTATATCAAACATATTTTATCCATATCCAATTTTATTTTTATATAAAATTTTAATTTTAAGTTGTTTTATTGAAGTGTAATTGGCTTACAATATTATGTTAATTACTGCTATACAACAGTGCTTCAGTTATATATACATTCCATTTTATATAATCTTTTAAAAAATACGAAACACTTCACAGATTTACATGTCATCATTAAGCAGGGGCATTCTATTCTTCTCTGTATAGTTCTAGTTTTAACATATGTATTGCTGAATTGAGCACCGAAATAGTTTTAAAAGTCACATTAGGAACTGAAAATTAAACAGAAAATATTATTTTAAAACACTGTTTTCAGGGACAAGATCACAATTGCTTTACACACTCTAATCACATAACATTAGCTCTAATTTTGAAAAATCTTGAAGATATAATCTGATCTACAGTTCTTAAAATCAGATAAATAATTATCCTTATCCCTAGTAGAATCTATTGCATGTATAACCAAGTGTGTGTCTTCGTTCATGTGTGAGAAGTGAGGTGCTTAGATTCCATTGTGTTTTACTGACTTTTTTCTTCCTATTTTATTTGTGTTTCCCCTTACTTAAGTCTCCTAAATAAAACTCTCACGATTGTATTAATACTTATCTGTATATCAATGGATTGCCATTTATTCACTTTATACATCCATATATTTAAAATCTTGAGGCTAAGATTAAAATTGGACATTTGCTCTTATTCTGTACTTCTGAAACAATTTGCAACATACATATTAAGTTAAATATGAATATGAAAATATTACTAAAAATAATGATAGCAAGTTCCAAATTCTTTCTCCTCATTCATTCTTGCCTAATTGTCAAAGAAAATGCCCCTTAAACTGAGCCATGTTCCCTGAAAAGAGAAGTGTTTTCCTAGACCACTAATGATGAATCTGGGGCTTCCATGTTGGTGCTAGTGGTAAAGAATCTGCTTTCCAATGCAGGAGATGAAAGAGTGGTAGGTTTGATTGCCTGAGTGGGAAGATCTGGAGGATGAAATTGCAATCCATTCCAGGATTCTTGCCTGGGAAATTCTATGGACAGAGGAGTCTGGTGGGCTACAGTCCCCAGGTCACAGACTCAGACATGATTGAAGACTGAGTGTGTTAGTCACTCAGTGTGCACACATACAATGATGAATTTGAGAGACCTTTCAATTGGCAGTGTTTTTTAAATTATTATTGTTGTTATTTTTAAATTAACGTTATTAAATAATCATTATTTCCTGGCAGCAGCTTGTTGCTGCCACAGGTCCTGATCTCTTCTTCTCTATGGAGTCCCATTAGTTATTGCTGTGCCATCTCGAGTCACGTGGATCAAGCTTTCAATCCTTCACTGGGCACATTCGCTATAACTTTGCCAAATGTTATCATCACTGTTACCTACATGCAGACTCCTTACGTGGCACCTCCACTTGAATATAGTACATTACAATCCCTACCTGCCAAAAGAATCTACTTTAAGAAGAAAACATGTAGAATTTGATGACTGAGTTTGGGAAATTCAGAGTTTGATAGTCCATGTTGCTAATCTCCAACCTTCCTCCCAGCAATGTTTCCTGTACACTCAAACAGGTTGCACTTCCATGGGCTCTCTTAGTTTCTCCATTCTGTTCTCTCTCTGTAGCCTTGATTCACATTTCAGCCTAATCAGGTTATTATGATGCATACAGGTCACAGCAAAAAGAATAGAAGCTTGTCTGAAATAATGAAACACATCTGCATAGAAGTTAAATCTCATTTTTAGTAGATATCAAATCTTGAAATTTGTCTGTCTTATAACTTTATATTATTGAGGTCAGAGAAGTTAATTATCAAATACCTAAAAACTCACTGAAGGGATTTCCCTAGTGGTCCAGAGGTTAAGATTCCATGCTTCCAATGCAAGGAAACACAGGAGGTTCCACCCTGGTTGGAGAACTAAGATCCCATATGCTGCACAATGTAGCAAAAAAAAAAAAAAAAAAAAAGCAACTGTACTCCAACAAAAATTGACTAAAAAGTAAAAAAAAAAAAAAAAAAACTCACTGAAAATATGGCTTTACTTAAGGGAAGAGAAAATATATGGGAATAAATTTCACTGTCTCTCAGTGCTTACTATTCACAAAGCATTCAAAGGAGACATGAGTGAATGCAAATGGGCTCCTGAAATTACTAAGAGATGAAACATAACACTCCACATTTTAGTCTTTCAAAATATTGCTCATCTTACAGGACAGTGCTCTTATTAAACTTACTCCCTATACCTTCTCTGTAATCACCAGTGAAAATGCTACTTTATTTCCTTCTCCTCATATTCCAAGTTATATCATAACAATTATATAATGATTATAACAATAATCACCTTAATCAACTTAAAAATGATTATAATGAGACAAATGCAGTTGGCAAAAAGGAACACTATCATAATCAAGGGCTCTAAAATTTCCCTTTCACTGAGATATGCTTCTGTCTAGATGATTTTTTTCCATTTCAATTTATTCTACAATCACAAGAGTTATGTTAGTAAAAAGTCAATCTCACAATTTCAGAGATTTATGCCAGCATTCCCAAACCTTCTCATTTCCTAAAAACTAAAATCCAAGTTCTTTTTTTTTTGGCATCTGAGGCAACTAAAAATAGTGTGCACTTGTTTCTTAGAGCCCCTAATTATGGTGATCCTGATATTTTTAGTGACAGTGGATGATGAAGCCAAGGAAGGTTCAAGGAAGACAGAGTAAAATTTACATTTCAACTTCTAAGTCTGTATATCTTGCTCTTTCAAATAAGAGCTACTGTGCCTTTTAAAATTTAGCTTGAACATAACCTTTAACATGGCTAATCACTATCTGCAAAGTACCTCCTGACATCCTCTTATAATTGCCAAAACTCCACCTCATAAGTTAGAGCAGCTACATGAATTTGAGGTGCCAACTTCTTGACTTTAAAGCAAGCTTTGAGTCAAATGTACTTAATAGGTTCACATTTCAAGAATATTTTTTTTTCTTTCAAGGACTAAATAACAGAGCTGACCTTATTCATATAATAAAATGTCATCCTGTCACAAAAGCTTGCAAACATTCTGAAACAAGCTCATTAGCAAATAATGATGCCAAAGAGTACCTTACTAATGTCAGTAAATACACTTTACATCCTTCTGTTAACTTGAAAAAAGCAGAATAATTATCAGAATTATGCCTTTCTCTGTAGTGAAAGAAAAAAACTGTAAAACTTAAAAAGTTATATTTAAAACGTAAAGCAAATCAAAGATTCTTCATTCTCCCAATATGAAAGATTTTTAATGAGATTCTAAACCTTAACTGACCTATTTACATGTGATTCTGCTGTTACATAATGAAAGTAAAAAATGTGGTTAAAAACTTAAAATAGATGCTCTGATTCAAATCCTTTGTCTTCAAATTACCTTAGAAATAATTCAGTTCAGTTCAGTCGCTCAGTCATGTCCGACTCTTTGTGACCCCGTGGACTGCAGCATGTCAGGATTCCCTGTCCATCACCAACTCCCAGAGCTTCCTCAAACTCATGTCTATTGAGTCAGTGATGCACCCAATTGTGTGTGTGTGTGTGTGTGTGTGTGTGTGTGTGTGTGTGTGTATACATACACAAGTTTCCAAAATACCCACACACTATGCAGGTTTTCAGGTTGTGGGTAGGTAGATATTGACATTTCGAAGAATTTATAGTTCTCCAACTAGACAGGAAAATATAATTATCAAATATTTTGAAGTCTTCCTAAATAAAGAAATTGCGCTCAGTTGTATTCAACTCTTTGCAACTCTATGAACTGTAGCCTGCCAGTTTCCTCTGTCCATGAGATATCTCAGGTAACAACACTAGAGTGGGTTTTGATTTCCTTGTCCAGGGGATCTTCTCAACACAAGGATAGAAACTGGGTCTCTTGCATTGCAAGCAAATTGTTTACCATCTGAATCACCAGGGAAGCCCAAATGAAGAAATGCTATAGCAATATTCAGATTGACTTGAATTAGCTAGAGATGGAAATTGGAGAAAACATTTCATAAATATGTCTGTGCGCTAAGTTGTGTCTTACTCTTTGTGACCCTATGGGCTGTAGCCCACCAGGCTCCTCTGTCCCTGGGATTTCCCAGGCAAGAATACTGGAGTGGGTTTCCATTTCCTTCTCCAGGGGGTCTTCCCAACCCAGGGATCAGACCCACATCCCTTGCATCTCATTGGCAGGTGGATTCTTTACTACTGAGCCAACTGGGCTTCCCTGGTAGGTCAGCTAGTAAAGAATCCTCCTGCAATGCTGGAGACTTCAGTTCAATTCCTGGGTCAGGAAGATCCCCTGGAGATGGGGTAGGCTACCCACTCCAGTATTCTTGTGCTTCCATGGGAGCTCAGCTGATAAAGTATCTGCCTGCAATGGGGGAGACCTGGGTGTGATACCTGGGTTGGAATGATCTCCTGGAGAAGGGAACAGCTACCCACTCCAGTATTCTGGCCTGAAGAACCCCATGGACTGTATCGTCTATGGGGTCACAAAGAGTTGAACATGACTGAGTACACATTTCACACCTGGGACAGAGCTGTACAATACAGACAGGAGAGAAAGAACAATATAATATCTCAATGTAAGACAGAGCAATCCTTTTTACAGTCATATATCTGAAGGACTTTATCATTCTAGATTTAGACAGTAGAAAATAGTCATTATTTCTATATATTCTATAGGTCAAGAATGCTTTCCTAATATTTTGAAGAGTATGATAAATAAACACGATACCAGAGAAAGTAACACTTGTGTAGATAGTAGCTGACATTGGGATTGAGTGTATCTGCCAAATAATACACTATTTTATGTTTCATCTATTTTTCTAATATACAGTTTTATACATTGCTTAGCAATGCATCATATATCTGGATGTGTGCTAGGAGACATATTTGACATATTTTGTTTGTTTGTTTGACCTTGAGTCAAACAAAACCTAGGCAAGGGCAGTGTCCTCCCCAACCCAGGTGCCCCTAGTCACAGCAGGAGAAACTTAAAACTCAACAGGGAAAGGTTGGACCACACTCAGGGTTCGGGAGTGTGGTGCCCTCACATCTGGGAAGTAAGCAAAAAGTGGAAGGAAAGTGAAGTCACTCAGTAGTGTCTGACTCTTTGCAACCCCATGGACTGTCGCCTACCAGGCTCCTCCATCCATGGAATTTTCCAAGCAAGAGTACTGGAGTGGGTTGCCATTTCCTTCTCCAGAGGATCTTCCCAACCCAGGGATCGAACCCAGGCTTCTTGTGTTGCAAGAAGCAGCTTTACCCCCTGAGCTACCAGGGAAACTGGTAAACAAAACCTACCTGGAAAATAATTGAGGAAGAGAAGGACGTAGGGCCAAGGACAAGAACATTTCACATCACAAACCTAACTTAGGAAATTGGGAGGGACCATCTTCAACTGGTCTTAAGAGGAAGCCCAGATGGATGATGGGAGAATCCACAGAAGGGAGAGAAGGAGAGGCAATGTGGCTAGAGGGCAACAGCCCCATTCCTTTCTGAGTACGAGAAGGCATCAGAGGCACCAGGTCTAGGCAGTGAGCTCACAAGGACAGCGAGCTTTTGCAACTTAGAGATCACCCACCTGCCCTCACCCAGCTACTCATTTTACTCGCTTGCTCGTGTAGGGCCACCCTCTGGCCCCAAGGGAGTGGATGGGTCTGCGACCTGGGGTCCTGCCTCTGCTGTGCCTCCTCCATTGGAGGTAGCGCTGGCCTCTGCCCTTCGGCCTGGCGCTCCTGGCTCTGAGGAGTGGCAACAACCTTCCCTTCCTAGGCAATGCCTTCCTCGCTGCAGGGAACCATCTCCCCCTGCTCCTGCTCTGCCTCTGTGGGTGAGGAGGCAGATGAATCACCCCTAACCTCCTTCTGATTTCTCTTGAAGGACAGGCCACTCAATTTGAAAGGCTTCATAAAACAGAATTTCTTAGTCTTCTTGGGGGTCTTCATGGGGGTGCCCCACCCCCCCTTGACCTCAGCACCCTGGCTGGGGAGTGCTGGCTTGATGGCATTGCCAGTGGCCCTGGCTGCCTCCTGTTCCTTTCTTGGGGGTTGACTCCCCTTCACCTCTGGGGGATAATCTCCATTGCTCTTCACTTGGCCATTCCCCTGTCTGTCGACTTTTGAGGGGGATGCATCTGCCGCATTCTTGGCTGTCAGGTCACTCCTGGGAGCCTTGGAGCTCTGGCTGCCCATGGTCAGGAGGTCCTGCTAGGGGGCCCTGGAGCCTCCCCAGCACAAGGAATTGTTTGGTTGAGTGGGCCAGGGCGGGTGGAGGGATAGGGATTGGGTCTGAGGGTGAAGGGCATTGGGGGATACTGAGGTGTACCTCTGCTAGCTGTGACCACCACTGCTTTGCTTCTGGCCAGAATGCCTTGACATTATTTTAATTTTATAAAAATTTGAGAACTGAAAATATTTATACAGGAAGATTATCTGGTTTTTATCAAATGAAATTTAGAAGTGAAGTAGGATCTGTGAAGTTTAACATACCATGTTGTATATAATATATAAATTCTGTATATTTTGTTTTTTCATCTTTGAGAAATTTTAAGGAAAAATGGCTTAAACATAGATGCTATAAAACAATCAAGATAACTATACAACAAAGATATAATAATCAAAACAGTAAGTTCCTAATATAAAAGTACACACATAGAGTAATGGAACAGAATGCAGAGTCCAGAAACAAATCTTCATATGTATATTAATTAGCATTTGAATATGAAGCAAACAATACTTGTTAGGAAAATGGCAGTCTTCAATAAAGGAGTTGAGAAGAGTACATAATCCCATGGGAAAGAAAGGAATTGCATCCCTATTATACACTGCTCATAAGAATTAACTCAAAATTAAAGACTTAAACATAAGACCTGAAACCACAAAACCCTCAGAAGAATATTAAGGAAAAAGTTTATTGACATCAGTCTTGACAATAATTTTTTAAATATGACACCAAAAGTACAAGAATAAAAGCAAAACTTAGTAAGCGGGACTATATCAAATCAAAAGCTTATGCATAGCAAAAGAAACAATGAAAAAAATGAAAATATATTCTACAGAATGTGACAAAATATTTTCAAATCAGATATGTGAAAAAGGTTTAATATCCAAAATATATAAACAATTCATATAACTCAGTACCAAAGAGTTTGATGTTAAAGATAGGTAAGGGAATTGAATAGGCATTTCTCAAAAGGAACTGTATAAATGGTCAACAGATACATGAAAATATTCTAAAAATCACTAATCATCAGGGAAATTCAAATTCAAACCCTAGTGATATAACATCTCATACTTGCTTGGCTATTATGAGAGAGAGAGAGAGAGAGAGATAAAAGTGTTTGTGAGAATGCGGAGAAAAATGGGAAACTTTCTTGCCCATTGTTGAAGGGAATGTAAATTGGTCAGGTGTTATGGAAAACAATAAAGAGTTTCCTCAAACAATTAGAAATAGTACTAATATATAATCTAACAATTTTATTTCTGTGTATATATACAAAGGAAATGAAATCAGGATCTCAGAAAGATATCCTCATTCTCATGTTCTTATTCATAATAGCCAAGATATGGAAACAGCCTAAGTGTTTATCTATGGATAAACAAAGATAAGTTACATGCATAATGTATAGTGTGTGTATATATATATGCATACATATATACATATAAATGTATATATAATGAAGTACTATTCAGTCACTAGAAAAAGGAAAATTCTGAGATTTGTTACATCATGGATTAACTTTGAGTGAACTGGCCTAAGTGAAATAAATCATTCTGAGAAAGACAAAAACTGCATTATTTCACTTAAATAGAGTCTCTAAAAGTCAGACTCATGGAGAGTATAATAATGGTTACCAAAGATTAAGAGTTGAGAGAAACAGGGAGATTTTAGTCGAAGTGTTCAATCTTTCTGTTACAAGATGAGTAAGTTCTGGGGCTCTAAATCATAGCATTTTGACTATAGTTCATAATGAAAGTTGTTAGAACAGATTTTTCACATGTTCTCATCACAAGAAAATAAATGATTATGTCAGGAAATGAAATTAACCCTATTGTCTTAATCATTTCAGATATTTAAATGTATTTAGTCAATATGTTGTAAAAACGTCCTGGTGACTTAGCAGTAAAGAATCTGCCTGCCAATGCAGGAGCTTCAGGTTCGATCTCTGGATCAGGAAGAAACACTGGAGACAGAAATGGCAATCCACTCCAGTATGCTTGCCTGGGAAATCCCTTGGACTGAGCCTGGTAGGCTACAGTCCATGGGGTTACAAAGAGTTGGACACAATTTAGCAACTAAACAATAACAATAACAAAGTCAACACATCATACACCATAAATAAATACAATGTTAAATAATTATATTTCAATAAAGCTGTATAAATTTTTGAAAAAATTTTTTTACTATTTCACAGCTTAATAAGCTTGATAATTATTCTGACAGTAGCAAAGCACCCGGGTGGTGTAAAGCAGCTGCCTGCCAATGCAGGAGATGCACGAGATCTGGGTTTTGATCCCTGAGTCAAGAGGATCCTCTGGAGTAGGAGATGGCAACCCGCTCCAGTATTCTTGCCTGGAAAATTCCATGGACAGAGGAATCTGGTGGGTTGCAGTACATGGGACTGCAGAGAGTCGGCACTACTGGGCAAGTAAGCACACAGCAGCACTCCCAATAGCAGATATTGAGAGTCATACTAGATTGCTCTTTCTATTATCATTTTCTGCCAGAATTGAGCCACTTAGAAACTCTTTATTAGGTTCTTCCCTATCCAAAGCATCTCACCATTGTAAAAATAAAACTAGTTCCTATTTAACTTCTTTGTAAAGTTAAATTTTCCAGAAGTAACAAAGTATAAGATAAATATATTAATCCACAACTACCATTAATATTGAAATTATATTAATATACTTTCAATATATATGCTAATATTATGCATATATAATCAATGTGTATTGAAATTATGCAAATTTATCAATGCAAAACCCCTTAATCTTTTTAAAGAAAAAATAAATATTTACATAAAGAAAGAAATCAATTTTCCAATGAAGAAATTAAGATCACAATGTGGTAACAGAAAACAGTAAATGTTCTTGTTAGTAGTATCTTGTGGTCACTATATATTTTTGTTTGTTCCAATGTCTCAACATCAGCTTCTGCTGGATCACAAAATATTCCTGGAAATTTCACAGGGTGCTGCTTACAGCTGACCTCTACTCTTCACAAAGCGAGAAAAGATAATGCCTTATATAAAATATAAAGAACTTGTACTAGGGATAGGCTGGATAGTCACAAATATGTGATTTTTTTGTCACAAGGACAGTTTTTCCTTTTTCCTTTAGAAATATTTTTATTCAATTTTTGTAATTTCATTTTTAAGAAATTGGAACCAGGAATCAGCCTTTATTTCACTTTGTATCATCATTAAATTTTAACTCTTTCCATGCTTTGTGAAGTCACTTAGTCGTGTCCGACTCTTTGCGACCCTGTGAACTGTAGCTGGTCAGGCTCCTCTGTCTGTAGAGTTCTTCAGGTAAGAATACTGGAGTGGGTTGCTATTTCCTTCTCCAGGGGATCTTCTCGACCCAGTTATCAAACCCAGTCTCTTGCATTACAGGCAGATTTTTAATATCTGAGCAACCAGGGAAGCTATACTCTCCAATATTTCTAGTTGTCATTCAAACTGAATATCAGCAGAAGTTTCCTTTCTATTATACATACAAATAATGAAAACATGTACTCTTAAGTATTACTGAATTTAAATATTATTTGATTACTATTTTACCATTATCCAGAGTGAAGTAAGCCAGAAGCAAAAACAACAATACAGTATATTAACGCATATATATGGAATTTAGAAAGACGGTAACGGGAACCCAACATGCGAGACAGCAAAAGGAACACAGATGTATCGAATAGACTCGTGGACTTTGTGGATGAGGGTAAGGGTGGGATGATATGGGAGAAGGGCATTGAAGCATGTTAATTGTCATGTGTCTAATCAATCGCCAGCCCAGGATTGATGCTCGGGGCTGGTACAGCGAGATTTCCCGGGAGCGGGGAGGGAGGAGGGAGGGGGGTTCCGGAGGGGAAGCATATGTAAACCCATGGTGATATCATGACAATGTATGGCAAAAACAATAAAAAAATAAATAAATAAAAAATAAATCTAAATTAAAAAAGTAAAATAAAAAATACTCAAAGGGAACGCTGTACTCAACCCCAACAGGTGAGTTGTATAGTCAAATTTATTTTGGGTAAAATAATGGAAAACTCAATCTACTTATTCTATACTTTTTTCTCCCCCAAAAATGTCTTTCCTTCATATTCAAAATTTATATTAAGGAAATTCTGTAATAAAAATTTGAGCGAATTTACCCTGTACACACTTGACATAAAAAAATAGAACTGAGTAGAATATTTTGCTTTCAAAATGTGAGCACATATTAAAGCAGGGGTTGAAAGCTGTACATTCTATGGTCAAGAAAAGCCACCTCAAGTTTAAGAAGAAAGATCTCTGTGACTTGAGGAGAATATGGATCAAAGAATTGTATGATGATATAAAATCGATATAAAAATGAGAAATCTATGCTCTTTGCAAACATACCTTTCACTATTAAACCTAAAATAAAAGAAGAAATTTTGTACAAAACAAATTACTACAATCATATATTCGCAGCATGGATAACTCATCCAATAGTTTAGAAGACATGTTCTCTGAAAAGCAACGGGTGCATTTCCCTTCCATGGACTATTTGAGTTCTTCTGGAGAGCCAAGTGTTGTGTATCCATCTGTTACTAGATGTGAGACAATGTTTTCAGTCCATGCTGCTATCAGGAAATACCACAGACTAAGTGACTTAAACAACAGAAATGTGTTTCTTACAGTTCTAGAGGCTAGAAATCTAATATTAAGTTTCCAGCATGGTTGTGAGAACTCTCCTTCTGGCTCATAGACGGTCACTTTCTTGCTGTGTTCCCACTTGGCAGAAAGAGACAGGGGAGAAAGAGAGAATCCACTTTGATATCTCTCTTTAAAAAGGGGGCTAATCTTGTCATCATTCTCATAATCATGTCCTCATTCTCATGACCCCATCTGAATCTATTTATCTCTCAAATGGCCCATCCAAACCTATTTATTACTCAAAGGGCCCAAATCCCATCATTTGGATGTTAGGGCCCACAGAGGGTCTCATTGATAAGACGGCTCATTATGTCAACTTCGCAAACAAAAAATAAAATCACAGTGATCCATGCAACTGATCAAAATGGCATTCCGTTTTCTCACTGGTGCCCATCTTCTCAAAGCTGTGAGACACCAGATTCCAGACCTCTGGATACATGACCGCAGGACTCAACTACAGGCTAAAAATTAACCATCCCTTCAGAGGATTTTTCATTGGTGGGGTATAAGAAGGACCCTGTCAGAAAGGGAGGACGCTGGTTCTCCTTAAGAACCCATCACCCTCTCTTTTCCCTCTAATAATTTCCCTTTTCTGGCCTAATTCTCTGGCTCACTCTCTTTTTCTCTGCACTCGCCTTACAGAGAAGGGGGGGGTGCAGTTAGGGCTCCAACACAAGAATTGGGGGGAATATTTAAGTCCATTAAAGTTAAAAAATTAGATTTCTTAATTTTTACAACAATCATAAAAAGTGAAAGTGTTAGAAGCTCAGTCATGTCTGACTCTTTGCAAGCCTTTCTTAAAAAGTGGGGGAAGTTATATCTCCCACCTTCTAGGTCAGAAAAAGGAGGCAAACATTTCAGTTGGCCAGTCACACAGAAAGTAGAAGATAGATTCTAAAACACAGGCAATTATGTTTCAAAGGTCTATGCTCACATCCTTACATATGCGTTAGTTGCTCAGTCATGTCCCACTCTTTGCAACTCCACGGACTATAGCCCACCAGACTTCTCTGTCCATGAAATTTTCCAGACAAGAATACTAGAGTGGGTTGCATTTCCTACTCCAGGAGATTTTCCTGACCCAGGGATAGAAGCTGAGTTTCCTGTGTCTCCTGCATTGACAAGCAGATTCTTTACCACTGCGCCTCCTGGGAAGGCCATTGTATTATCATTTAAATGACCCAAGCACTATTAATATAAAATTAAACAGGACCTATTATTAACATGACAAGCAATTTCAGACATGCATATTAATTTTGATGTTATTTACTAAATATAGGTCTCTCTCTGATTGGAAGACAAAATTTGAAAGTCACTTTTAACTCTAAATTTTGGATAAGCTGTAATTTTGTTGGATAAATAGATGTGACCATAGAGTATCTCAATCAGTACTTCTTCGATTTGGCATATTAAGAAGTATAACTGGGCAGAATTTGAATTAATTAATTAAATCCAAAAAAATATATTTCAATAATCCAGGGTAAATTAAACTATTCAAAATATCTGAACTGGCTTCACTTCTGGAATTACTGGTGGAAGATCAGTATCTCTTTATACAAAATGGTTAAAAAAAAAAAAGCAGATAAAATAGAGAAATAATTTCTATGAGAGTAATAAAGTCCTCCTAATGCAGAAAGAAAATGAAATTCCAGAGAAGGAAAATCAGAGGTGAGCTGGCTTCTGCTGCCATTTTCCCCCAGGGGCATTTGCTAATTCGGGTGGGATGTTGAGCTGATTGTAAAGCCTTAAGCAAACACTTACAAAGGACTAACTTGAAGATGAGTGAGTCATTATGGAACACAATATAATTTACTGCAGAGACCTAGGTGGCCTCAAATACACTTCCCCTCAGGAGGTTTGTTTACTCTTGGGTCTCTCTAGATTAGGAAACCAAATACCTGTGAGCAGAGACTGAAAAACTAAGTGGACTTTTGCAATCCTGTGAGATAGAGAAAGACTAGAATTTAAGATGCCACCAGAGATAGGAATTCTGAAGAGCATACCAGGCTGAAGCAACAAAGTGCTAAGGATGAATAAGAGCAGACCATTATCTTTTGGATCTGAGAGGGATTCTCAGAGGTAATATCTCTATTGCTGGTTTAGTCTCATGGGGCTATGTAGCAAGAAATTCAAGTGGCTTCTAGGGGCTCTGAACAATAACTGACAGGTAACAAAGGAATGGAAACCTGTAGACTAAAAAAATGCACAGCGTGAGATTTAGGAGTTAAGTTTTATTGGGGACAATATGAGGACTGAAATCTGGGAGACAGAAGCTCAGATAGCTCTGAGAAACTGCTCCAAAGATGTAGGGGGAAGACAGTAAATATGTGATTTTGGCAAAGGGGGAGTACATGCAATCAAGTACATATTTTTTGTATAAAGTTTCTGCTGGTCTCATGAAGTTTTTGCTAGTCACAAAAAACAACTGTCACTGTGAAGGGCTTTAGTTCTAGATATGAAGAGATACAAGAATTGGGCTCATAAAATTGGCTCCTGAGAATATCTCTTATGGCTCAGACAGGAACGAATAGGCCTGCAATGCAGGGGACATGGGAAGATCCCCTGAAGAAGGAAATGGCAACCCACTCCAGTATTCTTGCCTGAAAATTCCCGTGGACAGAGGAGCCTGATGAGCTACAGTCCACGGAGTCACAAAGAATCAGCTGGATACAACTGAGCAATTGAGCATGAAGGAGAACAAAGTGCATCACTACAACCACGACAAAGGCCTGTCCTGCCTGCTTCCCGGAGCACAGAGAGCCTCATTTCTGCTCTCCACCCTCAACTCCTTCAAGGGGTGTTGGAAGTCAGCAGCTGCAGCAGCACATGATTTAAGAAGGCAAGCAACCATGGCAAGCGCCAATTTGTGGTTGACAAACCTCATGTTAGAACTGCAAAACTGACTTCTTCCATAACGAGGTGAGCCTAGAAGAGGACTCCATGCTTCACATAAGAATACAGATTGGCTGACATCTTCACTTTCCTTTGGAGTCCCTGAGCTGATGAGCCAAACACATTGTATCTGAATGTCTGAATTTCAGAACTGTGAATTGAAGAAGACTGAGTAATTAATGTTTCACAATTTGAAAACAAAAGTGCACATTGGAAATTACATTTTAATTTTCCATAGAAAATATGGGTCAGGCATAAGAAAGAATATATTTATAGTTCTTGCCAGCTATCATCAGGAAAATTGCAAGAACATTACATATATAGAGATGCATTTATAGGTAGCCTGAGTTTTTATTTTCCATGTCATTTAATGTTTACTTCTTTCTAGCAAGGTCTAAATCATATTTCAAAGGAAGATACATTGCTTGGAAGCAACAGCAAGTTTATTGAAAGTAAAACTAAAGATTTGTGCATTCTCATATTGAAAAAATGCAATGTTTATATTTCAAGTCACCCTTTTTGAGAGTAGATTTCTTCTCTCTTCAACTCTTGAACGTATAATGACATAAATTTTATTTATATATAAAATTATTGGTTAAAAGTGGTAGATTTCTGATGGGGAAAGCAATGAGATTCTGTTATATCCTAATATTCTTCTCAAAATCATTTGAGAGGTTTGATATATGAAGGCGGTCTCTAGGAAAAAAATGGTATTACAAAGTGCCTTTGGATATAAACATTTAAAAGTTCTTAAAAGGATATGTGTTCACGTTTGTTATGTTGTATGAGCTTTGAACTTTTTATTGAAAAACTTCACAGCTCACAAATAAGAGAAAATATAAAACTGCAGACAAAAGCAAAGCACAGGGTAAAAGACCTTGCTAGCAAACTAATTTAAGTGGACTGGTGGGCCATACCTTTTACAGTGTTAGATATGTGCCCATGTATGGAGTAACTGGTAGCACTATAATATATAAAAATATGAGAGTTTACCAAAACTAGTAAGTTATTAATTTATAGTTTAATCACATTTCACTGAAAGTATATTTATTGTAAATGTCAATGCTGTTCATATATAGTTACACTCCTTTTTTGTCTATGAAATGTGGAGACTGATCTATTTCAACAATATTTGATTTATATTGTTTTTATTGTATGTAGGAAACACTTCACTGTTTACAAACTCTGCTTGTATAAATAAGGAGATACAGAAAATTTTAGTAAGTAAATATACGACTAGTTTTTCTCAGAGTTATTTTCATGGGAAGGATTTATTGTATTGGAATAAAAACTAAAATAATTTTTTGCTGTAAAATTGACTCTGACACTCAGAACTACACTTCAACTGTGGTCACTATATAATTAAAACACCAGTGTGATAACTACTCTGAGGAATTGATAAGTTTTCACTTGAGAAAACACTTGAGAGTCCCTTGAAAAGCAAGGCAATCAAATCAGTCAGTCCTAAAGGAAATCAACCCTGAATATTCATTGGAAGGATTGATGCTGAAACTGAAGCTCCAATACTTTGGCCACCTGATATGAAGAGCCCACTCATTGGAAAAGACCCTGGGAAAGGTTGAGGGCAGGAAGAGAAGGGGACAACAGATGATGAGATGATTGGATGGCATCACCAACTCAATGAAAATAAGTTTGAGCAAACTCTGGGAGATAGTGAAGGACAGGGAAGCCTGGTGTGCTGCAGTCCATGGGGATGCAAACAGTCAGACATGGCTGAGCAACTGAACTGCAATAACACCTATTCAAACTTTACAAAAAGCCTTATCAAATGAGTAGCATTCCAAAGAAACAATGTGTGTACTTTATTAATGAGTGCTCTTATCAATTTGTTTAGGAATAGGACCATCTCAAAGCGATAATTACTTTACCCAAAGGTGGGCTACATGAGAGAGGGGTTCAAAAGCAACAATGTCATTATAGTCCAAAAAGAAGCAGTATGACAGGAGTTTCCTGACATATTTATACCCTGTGAATGTGAAAATGTTAATCACTCAGTTACATCTGACTCTTTGCAACCTCATGGACTGTAGTCTGCCAGGCTCCTCTGTCCACGGGATTCTCCAGGCAAGAATATTGGATTAGGTTGCTATTTTCTCCTCCAGGGGATCTTCCTGACCCAGGGATCTGAACTGGGTGTCTTGCATTGCAGGCAGATTCTTTACTATCTGAACCACCAGAGAATTCAAATTTATACCATATGTTGATTTAAAAACTTGTTTCTCTGTGGTAGATAATTTATTTTTATGCATGACAATCCATTCTTATAATTGATGTTTCTGTAATTATTTCTTGTATAATTGTCCCTGTAGACCTGCAAGATTATTTCAACCTTCATATCCCATTTTCAAAGCACAAGGAGAGAGCTGATCCTTGTTTAGGAAAGACTTCCACATTGTAAACAGAAAATCCACCCCAAAGTATGTTGTTATTTATTTTGAATTGAAACAGGCTATTGAAATAACAGCCCCTTGAGATTAAAGGAGAAAACTTTGGATAAAGTGAGAAGTTCTGATTGTGAACAACGTTTTTGAAATAGTTCTTTGTCAATTTCCTTCTAGTTATTTTTCAGACTCTTACACCTTGAGGAATGATTAGATGTAACACCATGTATTGCAATGCAAAGCAAATTCATCAGTAAGTAACGCATTACCTAGAATCAGCATCAAATTTCTCAAATTTTTAAATGACTACGAGGTTCCAAAAGCACTCTTTAATTGTATATATGTATGTTTGCTTTTTAATTTGGGCTTGCTTTGTGGCTCAGCTGCTAAAAAAGCCGCCTGCAATGTGGGGGACCTGGGTTTGAACCCTGGGTTGGGAAGATCCCCTGGAGACGGGAAAGGCTTCCCATTCCAGTACTGGGACCTGGAGAAGTCCATGGACTATAGAGTCCATGGGGTCACAAAGAGTCGGACATGACTGAGCAACTTTTACTTTCAAATTTAATTTATAATTAAACTATAATTAAACAAATGACTTTAATATTTTTAATATGCATCCTTAAAACCATACACACACACACATATATATATGTACATTTGTATGAATGATTAGTGCAGGGATAACTATCAAGTAATATTATAATTAACTAGGAAACAGGGAAGTTTGGCATCTTTGATAAATTACCAAGTAAATCACTTTTGGAGGACTATTTTCAGTAATTATGAAATGATAAAAATAAAAGCTGTAATCATTTTAACATGTATCTATGAAATCAATCTATTTAGTGGGCTAATTTTTAGATGAGTCAAATCAACTTAAAAAGATGGCCCTTTGACTTAATAGATGATAAAGTGAAGGGCTCTCAAGGCAATACAAAAGATAAAATTTAAACAGTTACAAAGTAATCACATTGCAGAATACTTACTGATAAAATTCCTGAAACATACATGAAAATAACTAGGCAAAATACCCTAAGGAATCTCTCCACACACAGGTTCTCAGCTTCTCTGTCTCTCTGTCTCACACACACACAATAAGAGTTTACCGTTTGTAATCACTTACACAATACAATATAAAATGATTTGCTAAAAAAGGAAAGTTTTTCTAAACTGATACTGAAAGAACTGGTTATCTTTGAAAAACTTGAAAATAAAATTAATTTCTTGAAAGTAGAAACTTTATTCTGATCAGCACTGAAAAACTCTTCAGACATAAAAGGTACCAGATAAATATTTGTGAAAAATTTTCAGTAAATAAAAGAGCATACTTATCCATTCGTCAGTTGATGGGCATCTAGGTTGCTTGGTATATATACACAATGGAATATTACTCAGCATTAAAAAAAAATTCATTTGAAGCAGTTCTACTCAGATGGACAAAACTGGAGCCCATTATCCAGAGTGAAGTAAGCCAGAAGCAAAAACAACAATACAGTATATTAACACATATATATGGAATTTAGAAAGACAGTAATGAGAACCCAACATGGGAGACAACAAAAGGAACGCAGATGTATAGAATAGACTTGTGGACTTTGTGGATGAGGGTAAGGGTGGGATGATATGGGAGAAGGGCATTGAAGCATGTTAATTGTCATGTGTCTAATCAATCGCCAGCCCAGGATTGATGCTCAGGACTGGTGCAGCGAGATTTCCCGGGGGGGAGGGAGGAGGGAGGGGGGACCCGGAGGGGAAGCATATGTAAACCCATGGTGATATCATGACAATGTATGGCAAAAACAATAATAAAAAAAATAAATAAATAAATAAAAATAAAAGAGCATATATAATATTGAAAAACATCACACAAAGGCATATCAAGTTTAAAATTTTAGCCAGCAATATTTCACATATAATATTTGTGGGATACAGTTATGAATCACAAGATGGAATAAAAATTATTCAGAGAAATACCGATAACCTAAAAAATGCAGATGATAGGACTCTAATGGCAGAAAGTGAAGAGGAACTAAAGAGCCTCTAAATGAGGGTGAAGGAGGAGAGCGAAAAAGCTGGCTTGAAACTCAACATTAAAAAGACTAAGACCATGGCATCCTGTCCCATTCAGTTCAGTTCAGTCGCTCAGTCATGTCCGACTCTTTGCGACCCCATGAACAGCAGCACCCCAGGCCTCGCTGTCCATCACTAACTCCCGGAGTCTACACAAACCCATGTCCATCGAGTCGGTGATGCCATCCAGCCATCTCATCCTCTGTCTTCCCCTTCTCCTCCTGCCCCCAATCCTTCCCAGCATCAGAATCTTTTCCAATGAGTCAACTCTTCACATGAGGTGGCCAAAGTATTGGAGTTTCAGCTTCAACATTAGTCCTTCCAATGAACACCTAGGACTGATCTTCTTTAGAATGGACTGGTTGGATCTTCTTGTAGTCCAAGGGACTCTCAAGAGTCTTCTCCAACACTACAGTTCAAAAGCATCAATTCTTTGGTGCTCAATTTTCTTCACAGTCCAACTCTCACATCCATACATGACTACTGGAAAAACTATAGCCTTGACTAGATGGACCTTTGTTGGCAAAGTAATGTCTCTGCTTTTAAATATGCTGTCTAGGTTAGTCATAAATTTCCTTCCAAGGAGTAAATATCTTTTAATTTCATGGCTGCAATCACCATCTGCAGTGAATTTGGAGCCCCCCAAAAAATAAATTCTGACACTATTTCCATTGTTTCCTCATCTATTTCCCATGAAGTGATGAGACCAGATGCCATGATCTTAGTTTTCTGAATGTTGAGCTTTAACCCAACTTTTTCCCTCTCCTCTTTCATTTTCATCAAGAGACCTTTTTAGTTCTTCTTCACTCTCTGCCATAAGGGTGGTGTTGTCTGCATATCTGAGGTTATTGATATTTCTCCTGGCAATCTTGATCCCAGCTTGTGTTTCCTCCAGTCCAGTGTTTCTCACGATGTACACTGCATATAAGTTACATAAGCAGGGTGACAATATACAGCCTTGATGTACTCCTTTTCCTATTTGGAAAGAGTCCGTAGTTCCATGTCCATTTCTAACTGTTGCTTCCTGACCTGCATACAGGTTTCTCAGGAGACAGGTCAGGTGGTCTGGTATTCCCATCTCTTTAAGAATTTTCCACAGTTTATAGTGATCCACATACAAAGGCTTTGGCATAGTCAATAAAGCAAAAATAGATGTTTTTCTGGAACTCTCTTGCTTTTTCAGTGATCCAGTGAATGTTGACAATTTGATCTCTGGTTCCTCTGCCTTTTCTAAAACCAGCTTGAACATTTGGAAGTTCACAGTTCATGTATTGCTGAAGCCTGGCTTGGAGAAGTTTCATCATTACCTTACTAGTGTGTCAGATGAGTGCAATTGTGCTTCATGGCAAATAAAAGGGGGGGAAATATAGGCAGTGACAAATTTTATTTTCTTGGGTTCCAAAATCACTGTGGACAATGACTGCAAGCCGTAAATTATAAGACAGTTTCACTTTGGAAGGAAAGCTATGCCAAACCCAGACAGTGTTTTACAAAGCAGAGACATTAATTTGCTGACAAAGATCTGTACAGTCAAAGGTATAGTTTTTCCAGTAGTCATGTTTTTATGTGAAAGCTGAACCATAAAGAGAGCTCAGCTCCAAAGAATTTATGCTTTCAAACTGTGGTTCTGGAGAAGACTCTTGAGAGACCCTTGGACTGCAGGGAGATCAAACTAGTCAATGGTAAAGGAAATCAACCCTGAATATTCATTGAAAAGACTATTGCCAAAGCTGAAGCTCTGATACTTTGGCCATTTGATGCAAAGAGCCTACTCACTGGAAAAAGCCCTGATGCTAGGAAAGATTCAAAAGGAGAAGGAGGTGGCAAAGAATGAAATGGTTAAATAATCATGGAATCATATCAAACACTGGGAGATAGTGGAAGACAGAGGAACAACATTCCATGCTATAGACCATGGCATCACAAAGAGTCAGATGTTATTGAACAACTTAGCACTTAGAATGTCTGCGATGTTTTTTAACAACCACTATAGACTTCCCTGGTAGCTCAGCTGGTAAAGAATCTGCCTGCAATGTAAGAGACCTGGGTTCAATCCCTGGGTTGAGAAGATCCCCTGGAGAAGGGACAGGTACCCACTCCAGTATTCTTGGGCTTCCCTGGTGGCTCAGATGGTACAGAATCCACCTGAAATGTGGGAGACTTGGGTTTGATTCTTGGGTTGGGATGATCCCCTGGAGGAGAGAATGACTGCCACTGTAGTGATAAAACTACAAAGATATGAAATGGAGTAAATTTACTCATGACCTGACAATTTTTATTCATGCTAAAATATAAAAAGTTTAGTAGAACTTGGTGCTAGATGTCTTTGGTATTTCAGATGCAATGTTCTTCCTTCTTTATCCTGAGTTTTATGAATGGACTACAATAATAGATTATTTTCCCTTTCTTTTACATATACTACATCATCATTTGCTGATCTCCAAAACTACCCATGCACCTGTAAATAGTCAATTTATTAACTCACAAGAAATTATCTAGTTTATGTGTTCATGCTTCCTGGTAACAAGCTGACTGATAATGTATCCTTCAGTTTCATACATAGAACCTAAGAATTGCCTCAGTATAAAAAATGGCCACTTTTATAAGTACAGATCACTTTCATAACTTTATATTACATTTTATACTAATTCAAATTATACTAGAAGAATTTTTGTGAAATTTTCAGCATGTGCTCTTCTATGACTTCCCAATATTTAAATATATTAATGAGTATAAGTAATATTTGACTTCCCTTCACAGAATAAATGAAGATAATTAATTTCCCTTGTATAAAAATATTTGTGGTTGCTTAGAGTTGCCTTTATGTATAAATTTTACATAGGAATTCAAAAGAGAAATTAGAATGCAACAATTCTTGAAACAAATGAAAATGAAAATACAACTTACCAAAGCTTATGGGAAATGGTAATATTTTTACAAAAGCAGTACTAAGAGGAAAGTTTAAGGTTTAAGAGCAGTAAAAAAAAAAAAATAAGAAGAAGATGATGATTGCCTGATTTTACATCTCTAGGAATAAGAAAAATAAAATAAGCACATCCCTATCTTAACAGAAGAAAAGAAACACTAAAGATTAGAGCATAACTTTTAAAAAAGAAAGTAGGAAAAAATACAAAAGATCCATGCTGAAAATAACAATAGGCTTTTTGGAAAGATCAACAAAATTGGCAAATCTTTATCTAGACTAAGATAAAAAGAGCAAAGGCTCGATTATTAAATAAATGCAATCAGAAATAAGTAGATATTGTAACTGATGTCACAGAAATAAATAGGATCCAAGAGGCTACTATGAACAATTATACGCTAACCAATTAAGAAAAATAGATAAATTCCTAGAAGCATACAGGTTACCAAGACTGAATCATGAAGAAATACGAAACTGAAGAGAACGATACCAAGTAATGACATGAATCTGAAATCATAAATCTCTCAATCCAAGAAAGCCTAAGACTAGACCTATCAAATGGGCTTAGTGTACAAAATATACAAGAAACTTCTACAGCCCAATAGCCAGACAAATGAAATAAACAAACAATAACAACAAAAATTTGAATAATCCATTTAAAAATCAGCAAAAGTACTTGAATACACATTTCTCAAAAAGATATATATTCTAGAGGAAAATTGGTAATTATGCATTGAAAAATCTTTATAAATTGCTTTCTCCTTTTTCTCTAGATGTTTTCCTCCAGGTGCATTTGGAGAAATACAGAAATATATCTATCACAGCCTACTTCATATATATATATATATATATATATACATACAGATATACAAATTCACATGTCTTGTATAGCCCACCAGGCTCCTATGTCCACGGGATTCTCCAGGCAAGAATACTGGAGTGTGTTGCCATACCCTCTTCCAGGCGATTTTCCCAACCCAGGGATCGAAACTGTATCTCATGTGGCTCCTGTATTACAAGCAGATTCTTCATCACTGAGCCACCAGGGAAACCCATACACTGCATAGACCCTGTCTGCAATTCTAATCGTTGACAGTTTTGTGATTCACAGTGCTTCCCAGGTGGTACTACTGGTAAAGAAAATAAAGTGAAAATGTTAGTCCCTCAGTCATGTCCCACAGTTTGTGACCCCCTGGACTCCACCAGGCCTCTCTGTCCAAGGAACTCTCTAGGCAAGAATGATGGAGTGGTTTGCCATTCCCTACTCCAGGGTATCTTCCCAATCCAGGGATTGAACCCAAGTCGCCTGCATTGCAAGTGAATTTTGTACCACTTAAGCCACCAGGGAAGTCCCCACCTGTAAAAGAGAAATGTTGAAGATATAGAAATATAACATTGAATTATACACAAATTTTTAAATTATTAAAAATATAAAAAGAAATATATGAAGTTGACCCTGAATTTATTTCAAAAGGAATAAAGAGCAATATGCAAGATTATATCTAAGATTATATCCCTATCTATCTATCATTTCTGTATAATGAGCTGTGATAAGTACTAAAGTACACCAGGCCTCCCTGTCCTTGACCACCTCCCAAAATTTTCCCAAGTTATGTCCACTGCACCAGTGATTCCATCCAACCATCTCATCCTCTGACGTCCTCTTCTCCTTCTGCTTTCAGTCTTTCCCATCATCAAGGACTCTACCAATGAGTCAACCATTTGTATCAAATGACCAAAATACCGGAATTTCAGCTTCAGCATCAGTCCTTCCAATGGCTATTCAGGGTTGACTTCCCTTAAGGTTGACTGGTTGATCATCTTGAGTCCAAGGGACTCTCAGGAGTCTTCTCCAACACCACAGTTCAAAGGCATCAATTCTTTGGTGCTCTGCCTTCTTTAGGACCCAGCTCTCACAACCGTATGTGACCACTGGGAAGATCATAGCCTTGACTATATGGACTTTGTTAGCAGAGTAATGTCTCTGCTTTTCAATACACTGTCTAGGTTTGTCATAGCTTTCCTGCCAAGAAGCAAATGTTTTCTGATTTCATGCCTGCAGTCATCATCTTCAGTATTATAAAGCCCAAGAAGAGGGAATCTGTCGCTACTTTCACCTTTTCCTCTTAATTTTCTATGAAGTAATGAGGCTGGACCCCATGATCGTAGTTGTTTTAATATTTAGTTTTAAGCAGGCTCTTTCACTCTCCTCCTTTTCCCTCATCAAGAGGATCTTTAGTTCCTCTTCACTTTCTGCCATTAGAATGATATTATCCACATATCTTAGGTTATTGATGTTTTTCCTGCCTATCTTGATTCCAGCTTGTAACTCATCCAGCCTGATATTTCCCATGATGTGTTCAGCATATAGTTTAAACAAATAGGGTCAGAGCAGACAGCCCTGCCATATTCCTTTCTCAATCTTGAACCAGTAAGTTGTGTTCCACATTGGGTTCTAACTGTTGCTTCTTGACCTGCATAGAGGTTCTCAGGAGACAAGTAAGATGGTCTGGTATTCCCATCTCTTTAAGAGCTTTCCATAGTTTATTATGATCCACACAGTCAAAGTCTTTGGCATTGTTTATGAAATAGAGGTAGATGGAATTCCCTTGCTTTATCTATAATTCACATAGGGAAATTCTGAAAGTGAAGTTGTTCAGTCGTGTTCAACTCTTTGCAACCCCATGGACTGTATACCACCAGGCTCCTCTGTCCATGGAATTTTCCAAGCAAGAGTACTAGAGTGGGTTGCCATTTCCTTCTCCAGGGTATCTTCTCAACCCAGGGATCAAACCCAGGTCTCCCACATTGTAGGCAGATGTTTTACCATCTGAGCCACCAGGGAAGACCTATGGTCTAGGGAATGCTGGCAATTTGATCCTTGGTTCCTCTTCCTTTTCTAAACCCAGCTTGGACATCTGGAATTTCTTGGTTCACATAATGCTGAAGACTAGCATGTAAGATTTCAAGCATGACCTTACTAGCATGGGAGATGAGTACAATGGCCCAACAGTTAGCATATTCTTTAGTAGTACCCTTCTTTGGAATTTAGATGAGGGTTGTTCTTTTCTAGCCTTGTGGCCACTGCTGGGTCTTCCAGATTTGTGGACATATTGAATGCAACACCTTGATGGCAACATCCTTTAGGGTTTTCAGTTGTTCTACTGGAATTACATTGCATCCACTAGCTTTATTAACAGCAGTGCTTCCTAAGGGCCATTCTCCAGAATGTCTGGCTCTGGGTGACTGGCCACACTATTGTAGTAATCTGGTTCATTAAGATCTTTTTTGTACAGTTCTTCCATGTATTATTTCCATCTCTACTTGACTTCATCAGTGTCTGCTAGGTCTCTACGGTTTCTGTCATTTATTGTACCCATCTTTGGGCAAAATGTTCCCTTGATATCTCCAATTTTCCTGAAAAAATCTCTAGCCTTTCTCCTTCTGTTGTTTTCTTCTAGATTTATACACTTTTCATTAAAGAATGCCTTCCCATCTCTCCATGCTGTTCTTTGGAAATCTATGTTTAGTTGGATATACATTTTCCTTTGTCCTTTGATTTTTGCTTCTCTTCTTTCTTTAGTTATGTGTCAGGTTTCCTCAGATAACCTCTTTTCATCCTTGCTTTTCGTTGGTGTGGTTTTGTTCACTGCCTTCTGTACAGTATTATGGACCTCTGTTCATAGTTCTTCAGGTACCCTGTTTATTTGTTCTAACTCCTTGAATTTATTTGTTATCTCTATGGCATATTCATAGGGGATTTGATTTAAGTTGTACCTGTCTGGCCTAGTGGTTTTCCCCAATTTCTTAAGTTTAAGCCTGAATTTTACTATGAGAAGCTGATGATCTGAACCACAGTCAACTCCAGGTCTTGTTTTTGCTGGCTGTATACAACTTCTCCACTTTCAGCTACAAAGAATTTAATCAATTTGATTTCAGTATTGACCATGTGGTG
>ML661338.1:36223221-36238220 GCA_007570785.1 Antilocapra americana | reverse complement strand
ACAAAACATTTAAATGTTAATTTATTCAATTAACTTTAAGTTAAAATAGCTCAAATACTATTAATATATAAAGTTCTCTTTAGAACTTACTAGTTGTTTGGAAAGAAGTAAGGAAATAGCAAACCAAAGGGAAAGCTTTAATGGAAAAAAGAAACTCTCCTCCATAATTTTTAAAGAAGCTTATACACGTCTCTTGGCTTTCTCAGAGGCAATTTTTTCCAAAATGAAAGGAAGTTCCAGGTCTTTATTCTCATACTACACAGAAAACAAAATAGCAGTCTAAAATATCTGAACCCCAAAGTGAATATAATACAATAAATTTTCCATTTTAATACACAAAACCTTGGTGTTGTTCACTCAGTCATGTCTGACTCTTTGCAACCCCATGCACTGCAGAAAGCCAGGCTTCCCTGTCCATGACCATCTCCCAGAACTTGCTCAAACTCATATTCATTGAGTCAGTGATACCGCACAACCACCTCGTTCTCTGTCATCTCCTTCTCCTCCTGCCTTCGATCTTTGCCAGAATCAGGGTCTTTTCCAAGGAGTTGACTCTTCACATCAGACAGCCAAAGTATTGAAGCTTCAACTTCAGCATCAGCCCTCCCAATGAACATTCAGGACTAATTTCCTGTAGGATTGACTGGTTTGATCTCCTTGCAGTCCAAGGGACTCTCAAGAGTCTTCTCCAACACCACAATTCAAAAGTATCAATTCTTCAGCAGTCAGCCTCCTTTGTGGTCAAACTCTCACATCCACACAAAGCCATATGTGGTCTTAATTTAGCTAATAATCATCATTTTTTACATTGTGCTTTCCCCTCACATCTACATCCTGTGATTCAATCATACCAAAACACATTTTGTTCTCAGTATATTCCATATTACTTTTCTCTACTATGTTTCTGAAAATGAAGAGCCAACTTGTTTCTATGTTTATCCTCAGTAAAGTTTCAAAAGTTTTTTTTTTTTTTATTAGTTTTGCCATACAATGACATGATATCGCCATGGGTTTACATATGCTTCCCCTTCAGAACCCCCCTCCCTCCCTCCTCCCTCCCCCAGGGATATCTCGATGCACCAGCCCCGAGCATCAATCCTGGGCTGGCGGTTGATTACACATATGATAATTAACATGTTTCAATGCCATTCTCCCATATCATCCCACACTTGCCCTCATCCACAGAGTCCACGAGTCTGTTCTATACATCTGCTTTCCTTTTGCTGTCTCGCATGCAGGGTTCTTATTACCATCTTTCTAAATTCCATATATATTAGTATACTGCATTGTTGTTTTTCCTTCTGGCTTACTTCACTCTGGATAATGGGCTCCAGTTCTGTCCACCTGAGTAGAACTGATTCAAATGAATTTTTTTTAATGCTGAGTAATATTCCATTGTGTATATGTACCACAGCTTTCTTATCCATTTGTCAGTTGATGGGCATCTAAGTTGCTTCCATGTCCTGGCTATTGTAAACAATGCAGCGATGAACATTGGGGTACCGTGTCTCTTTCAATTCTGGTTTCCTTGGTGTATATGCCCAGCAGTGGGATTGCTGGGTCATATGGCAGGTCTATTTGCAGTTTTTTAAGGAACCTCCACACTGTTTTCCATAGTGGCTGTACTAGTTTGCATTCCCACCAACAGTGTAAGAGAGTATAAAGTTTAATATGGTTTGCTTGGATGCAGAGTCCATGAAAGAGCATGAAGTGTCCCGTGAATGTCTTAAAACTATAAATGTAAATTTTTTGCCTATATGCATATGTTTTTCTCCAGAAAATTTTCTTAGGATTCCTTAAGTTGCTGCTGCTGCTGCTAAGTCACTTCAGTAGTGTCAGATTCTGTGCATTCCCATAGATGGCAGCCCACCAGGCTTCCCTGTCCCCGGGATTCTCCAGGCAAGAACACTGGAGTGGGTTGCCATTTCCTTCTCCAATGCATGAAAGTGAAAAGTGAAAAGTGAAAGTGAAGTCACTTAGTCATGTCTGACTCTTAGCAAACCCATGGACAGCAGCTTACCAAGCTCCTCCATCCATGGGATTTTCCAGGCAAGAGTACTGGAGTGGGATGCCATTGCCTTCTCTTAAGTTGTTAAAGAGGTTCAAATACACAAAACTATTATCACTAACTTTATTCTATTCAGTCCCAATGTCTCTATAATATATAGCAAACATATTTCAGATTAATACACACATTTAATATTCACTATATTATTCCCAGATCAGATATATTACATGATGTATGAGAATGTGTAATAACTATTTTCTGAATGTTTGAACAAATAAGAAAATTCTGGGAAATTATTTGGAAGCTGCAGTATAAAGAGATCAACTTGATTGCTTAAGAATACTCAGACAGTAAGTGTCAAGTGAGAAATAAAATTCTTGTCTGTCTGATAGCATTTCTAAGTGGGAATATTTAAAGTTCCAAACTAAAAAACGACATACTTGGAGCATCAACTTGTCTATTATATCACTTCCACAATGAAATATTCTCTGGCCTCTGCTCCCTTTACCTCTGCAAACCTTCATCACAACAATTAATGTTACATATTGCAATTTGCAGTGATGTGCTGGCAGCACAGAAGCTGTCTTGTAGCTGCCGAGATGATGTCATAGGACACAGAGCTCAGAAAGTTTAACATGACTGGTTCACACAAGCTGCTAGTAGCTGGCGCCACCATATAAAGGTGTGTGTCTAAGTTTCAACAATTATGGAATGCTTTATTTTGCCCACAGTGGATGGGTCTTAATTGGACAAGAGTTTTAAACAGTAAACTATGATACATGATACATGTTTCTCAGATTTTAAGCAAGGGCAAATAGATTTCCAGTTCAGTTTACTTCAGTCACTCAGTCGTGCCTGACTCTTTGCAACCCCACACACCAGGCTTCCCTGTCCATCCCTGACTCCCAGGGCTTGCTGAAACTCATGTCCATTAAGGCAGTAATGTCACCCAACCATCTCATCCTCTATCATAACCTTCTTCCCCAACCTTCAATCTTTCCCAGCAACAGGATCTTTTCAAATGAGTCAGCTGGTCTTATCAGGTGGCCAAAGTATTGGAGTTTCAGCTTTAGCATCAGCCTTCCAGTGACTATTCAAGACTGATTTCCTTTAGGACTGACTGGATGGATCTCCTTGCAGTCTAAGGGATTCCCAAGAGTCTTCTCCAACACCACAGCTCAAAAGCATCAGTTCTTCTGCACTCAGCTTTCTTTATGGTCTAACTCACATCCATACATAACTACCAGAAAAACTATAATTTGACTAGACAGACCTTTATTGGCAAAGTAATGTCTCTACTTTTTAATCTGTTGTCTAGGTTGGTCATAGCTTTCCTTCCAAGGAGCAAGGGTCTTTTAATATCATGGCTACAGTGATTTTGGAGCCCAAGATAATAAAATCAGCCATTGTTTCCCCATCTATTTGCCATGAAGTGATTGGACTGTATGCCATGATCTTAGTTTTCTGAATGTTGAGTTTTAAACCAACTTTTTCACTCTCCTCTTTCACTTTCATCAAGAGGCTCTTTAGTTCTTCACTTTCTGCCATAAAGGTGGTGTCATCTGCATATCTGAGGTTATTGACATTTCTCCCAGAAATCTTCATCCAGTCCAGCATTTCGCATGATGTACTCTGCATGTAAGTTAAATAAGCAGGGAGACAATGTACAACAGTGACATACTCCTTTCCCGATTTGGCAGTCTGTTGTATCATGTCCAGTTCTAACTGTTGCTTCTTGACCTGCATACATATTTCTCAGGAAGCAGGTATGGTGGTCTGGTATTCCCATATCTTGAGGAATTTTCCACAATTTGTTGTGAACCACACAGTAAAAAGCTTAGGCATAATAAAGCAGAAGTAGATATTTTTCTGTAACTCTCTTGCTTTTTGTATGATTCAGTGGATATTGGAAATTTGATATCTAGATACTCTACCCTTTCTAAATCCAGCTTGAACACCTGGAAGTTCATGGTTTACATACTGTTGAAGCCTGGCATGGAGAATTTTGAGCATTACTTTGCTAGTGTGTGAGATGAGTACAATTGTGCGGTAGTTTGAGCATTCTTTGGCATTGCCTTTCTTTGGGATTGGAATGAAAAATGACTTTTTCCAGTCCTGAGGCCACTGCTCAGTTTTCAAATTTGCTGGCCTATTGAATGCAGCACTTTCACAGCATCATCTTTTAGGATTTGAAACAGCTCAACTAGAATTCCATCACCTCCTCTAGCTGTCTCTGTAGCGATGCTTCCTAAGGTCCACTTGGCTTCACATTCCAGAATGTCTGGCTCTAGGTGAGTGATCACACCACTGTGGTCATGGCTATATGAGTCATGAATATCTTATTTGTATAGCTCTTCTGTGTATTCTTGCCACCTCTTCGGAGAGTATATCCCTGGAGTTTGCTAAGGCTGGCAATGCAAGGCTGTAGCAGCAGGAGGAGCAGAAGCACATGAAATCAAATTCCCTTTCTTTCCAGGAGGTAACAATGCCTATCATTACAGATAAGGGTGAAGAAGAATGTTCTGGATGCAATAAAAATGAGTCTTTTGCTTTTACCAACTTAGCATGATGCACCTCTTCACCAACTCACTTTCCTTTTTTAGAAAAACTATTTAAACACTACTTTAAGTTTTCACTTGCAAATTAAACTTACTTTTCTACAAGCTTGTTAAAGAAATGGCTATTAAGATTTGTTCCAGTCCACCTTTTATAGACTAGCTAAATAAGCAAAGGAACACATAACAAATAAAGCAATGGGCATAATGAGTAATCCTGAAAACAATTATCTTAAAATTTAGAATGGATGTAGAAGGAGTGTTTGTCTTCTGGTCTGATGTTTTAAAATGTAAACTTAATTAGATTTTGAATTACCAATATGAGCCTTGTGTTTTGATGTAGATAAATGTAAGTAAGAATTGTTTATGTAAACACACATACATATTTCAAACTTTAAAAAAAAATGAGGGAAGAATCTTCTATAGATTAAAATATATCACTGACCTGACACTTGGAATTACTTTGCAGTGAATAAAACCTTTATATTTCAATTAGAATTGTTAAAATGGCAATATAACCAGGAAAGATTCCTCGCTAAAGAATAAACCAGCTATTTTTCAGAAAAATATATTCATAAAGTAGATTGGAGATGAATTATCACAGAAACAAAATACCAGGTAGTTCCAGTAAGTAATATTCTATCTCCTTGGAACATATATTCATAAATATATTTCAACTAAAAATTCACAAGTTGTTATGAAGATTTTTACACATCCTGGTTACTGAATAGCCTGAAAAAGAAGTATTAGATTTAGTTCCTATTCTTAATAATGTTACAATTTAATTAAAGAGAGATGACTAATGCATGGGAGATAATTAACAAGTAATGAAAAATAGTATGAATTTATGTGATAAATGCAGAACCAACTTTTAGTTCTAATATGCAGCTCCACTTTTTCTTTATCTTAAGCACTAATATAAATCGTCTTTGAAGAAAACAAAACAAAAACTCAGCAAGTAACCAAAAGGGAGAGTGTATATGTAATTCTTAAAATATTAAGTAAAATAACTTCTTGTTGCTTCCTTTTACTGTTTTTATGAATCCGAGTCTCTTCCATTAGGGACTAGAGTCACAATAATTGCTATTTTTCTTCTCTGTACCATCTTGTTCTGATTGTTCATATGCGTTTTCAGGGAATTGGAATAATCATAGTTTGATACTGCAAATGTAAAAAAGTATTTGAATGTAGTAAATTTAAGAATTTAAACCCTCTTGTCACATTAAAAGATAATTCTTTTCTGATGGGCCCCATTTCTTTGAAGTCACATTTGAAATTTAAAAAAAAAACAAAAAAACTTGTTTTATTCCCTAAGCCTGTATCTCCTCAATCTCTGCTTCAGGAAAATTATGGTCATTTTGTTTAGATCTATAAGATAGAAATAATAGTTAACTCGATTCCTTTACTTCATTTAAGCTATACTCAATTTATTATAATTGATTCTGTCAATCATGACTTTGTAATTTAGCATTGATTTGTCTATGTATGTTCATTTTAATTTACATTGTGCTCATCCAAGTCATAAGCTTCTCTCAGCTGAAGAGTGTAATTTCTGTCTTTACTCACATATACTTGCATTCTTCATGCAATTCTGAAATGTTCTTTTAAAATGTAAAATTCAAATGGGACACTTCTGTTTAAGAATTTTTTTGAGAATTATTCTTGAGAGAATGCAGAAAACCAATGTCTGTGGTTTGCTTTTCCTGATTATCTTTGTCTGGTTTTAGTGTCAGGATAATGCTGACCTGTTAAAATAAGTCATGAAATATTCTCTCTGAAAAGAGCTTAAAAGAGATTATAGAAAATTGGCTTCATTTCTTCTTTAAATGTTTGGTAGACCAGGCACCAGTAAAGCCATACGAGCCTGGTACTTTCTGTTTTGGAAGGTTATTTACTATGTGTGTGCTAAGTTGCTTCAGTCGTGTCTGACTCTGTGTAACTCTAACGACTACAGCCTGCCAGGCTCCCCTGTCTGGGATTCTCCAGGCAAGAATACTGGAGTGGGTTACTTGCCCTCCTCCAGGGGATCTTCCTGAACAAGGGATCAAACCCTTGTCTCTTAGGTCTCCTGCACTGGCAGAAGGGTTCTTTACCACTGGTGCCACCTAGGAACCCCTAGTTTTTCAATTTTTAGTAGATTTAGAACTATTCAGGGTATCTAGTCCTTCTTTTAGTTTTGGCAAACTGAATCTTTCAAAAAAAACTGGTCCATTTCACCTAAATAATCATATGTGAACATAAAGTTGTTCATAGTATCCTTTTGTTTCTCTCTTACTTTCCATGGAATGTTCACCAATATACCCTTTTTCACATCTGATATTAGTAATTTATATCCTTTCTCTTTTTTCTAAGTTAGCCTGTTCAAAGGCTTATCAAATTTATTGATTTTTTCAAAGAACTAGCTTTTGATTTTGTTGATTTTCTCTCTTGACTTCCTGTTCTCAGATTCATTATTTCTAATCTGATTTTTGTTATTTTCTTTCCTCTGCTTAGTTTGCTTGTAATTTATTCTTTTTTTTCCTGCTTTTTGAAAGTGCAGAAACTTAAATGATCAATTTTAGACCTTTTTCTTTTCTAGTATATTCATTCAAAGCTATAAATTTTCCTCTAAGCACCACTTTCTTTTGCTATTCAGTCACTAAATTGTGTCCAGCTCTGAACAAGTCTTCCTTCCCTGTCCTTCACTATCTCTCAGAGTTTGCTCAGACTCATGTTTATAGAGTTGATGATGCTATCCAATCATCTCATCCTCTGCTGAACCCCTTCTCCTCCTGCCCTGAATCTTTCCCACTTCAGGGTCTTTTCCAATGAGTTGGTTATTCTCATCAGATTGTCAAGGTATTGAAGCTTCAGCTTCAGCATCAGTCTTTCTAATGAATATATAGGGTTGATTTCTTTTAAGATTTCCTGGAATGATCTCCTTGCTGTCCAAGGGACTCTCAAGAGTCTTCTCCAGCACCACAATTTGAAAGCATCAATTCTTCCATACTCAGCTTACTTAGTGGTCCAACTCTTATATCCGTACATAACTGCTGGAAAACCATAGCCTTGACTATACAGATCTTTGTCCGCAAAGTCATGTCTCTACTTTTTAATACATTGTCTGGGTTTGTTATAGCTTTTCTTCCAAGGAGCAAGCATCTTTTAATTCCATGCCTGCAGTAACCATCCACAGTGATTTTGGAGCCCAGGAATGTAAAATCTGCTCACGTTTCCACTTCTTTTCCATTTATTTGCTATGAAATAATGGGACTGGATGCCATGATCTTAGTTTTTTGAATACTGAGTTTTAAGCCAGCTTTTTCCACTCTCCTATTTCACCTGCATCAAGAAGGTCTTTATTTCCTCTTCATATTCTGCCATTTGAGTGGTATCATTTGAATATCTGGGATTCCTTGATAACTTAGTTGGTAAAGAATCCGCCTGCAAAATGGGAGACCTGGGTTCGATCACTAGGTTGGGATGATCCCCTGGAGGATGGCATGGCACCTTACTCTAGTATTCTTACCTGGAAAATCCCCATGAACAGAGTAGCCTGGGGGGCTTCAGTCCATGGGGTGGCAAAGAGTTGGTCGTGACTGAGAAATTATGCCAATAATAATTTGAATATCTGAGGTTATTGATATTTCTCCCAATAACCTTGATTACAGCTTATGATTCATCCAGCCTGGCATCTGCATATAAGTTAAATAAGCAGAGTGACAATATACAGCCTTGATGTACTCCTTTCCAAACTTTGAACCAGCCTGTTGTTCCATGTCGGGTTCTAACTGTTGCTTCCTGGCTTGCATACAGGTTTCTTACAAAATAGGTGAGGTGTTTTGGTATTCCCATCTCTTTAAGAATTTTCCTGTTTGTTGCGATCCACAGAGTCAAAGCTTTTAAGGTAGTCAATGAAACAGAAATACATGTGTTTTTTTTATGGAATTCCCTTGCTTTTTCTATGATCCAATGGATGTTGGCCCTTCAATTGCATACCAAATATTTGATAGGTGGGTTTTACTTTTTATTTTAATAAAATATGTTTAAGTGATCTTAAATAACTCATGGTTCTGAGAAACCTTTGAACCATGAGCTTTTTAGAAGTTTGTCTTTTTGGGTTGGAACTTTTCAGCTTTTCTTTTGTTATTAATTTCTAGATTAATTCCACTGTGCTCTGAAAGCAGATGCTGTATGATTTCTACTCTTTTAAGTTTGTTAAACTTTGTTTTAAGGCCCAGAATGTGGTCTATCCAGTGAATATACCCTGTGGGTTTTAGAAGAGGATGTATTTTGTTGTTACTGTGAAGAGTAATTTATAGATGTCAATTATATCCAATTGATGGATGGTATTGTTGAGTTCAACTATGTCTTTACTGATTTTTCTACCCGCTTGATATTTTCATTTTAAGAATAGGATGTTAAAGTCTCCAGATTTGATAATGAATTCATCTGTTTCACCTTGCAATTCTATCAGGTTTTGCCTCACATTGTTACATGCTCTTATTTTGGGTATGAACACATTAAGAATTTCTATGGCTCCTTGCATAATTGACACTGTTATTAATAATGTCCTTTTTTATTCCTTAAAACTTGTCCTACTTCGAAATCTGCTCTGTACGGAAACAATGTATTTACTCACATTTTCTTTCAGTTAGTATTAGCATGATCTATTTTCTCCATTTTCTTATTCTCTATGTGTCTTTAAATTTAAATTTTTTTTTTGTAGGCAACATATAAATGGATAATGTGTTTTGTGTGCAGTCTGCTAATTAACCATGAAGCTGTCATTCATTTCAGCTATAGTGGTTTTAATCGGTAGTATTTTCTTTTGATCTTCATAAGGATCTTTGATGATCCAGCAGATGTTGGCAATTTGATCTCTGGTTCCTCCTCCTCTTCTTAGTGCATCTTGAACATCTGGAAATTCATGGTTCACATACAGTTGAAGCCTGGAGAATTTTGAACATTACTTTGCGTGAGATGAATGCAATTGGGTGGTAGTTTGAACATTCTTTGGCATTGTCTTTGTTTGGGATTGGACAAAACTGATGTTTTCCAGTCCTTTGTACACTGCTGGGTTTTCCAGATTTATTATCATATTGACAAATAGACTCAAGAGATTAGATCTGATAGAATGTCTGAAGAACTATGGACAGAGATTCGTGACATTGTACAGGAGGCAGTGATCAAGATCATCCCCAAGAAAAAGAAATGTAAAAAGGTAAAATGGTTGTGTGACGAGGCTTTACAAATAGCTGAGAAAAGAAGAAAAACTCAAGGCAAAGGAAAAGAGGAAATCTATACCCATTTGAATTCAGACTTACAAAGAATAGCAAGGAGAGATAGAAAGCCTTCCTCAGTGATCAAAGCAAAGAAATAGAGGAGAACTAGAATGCAAATGACTAGAGATCTCTTCAAGAAAATTAGAGATACCAAGGGAACATTTCATGCCAAGACGAGCACAATAAAGGACAGAAATGGTATGGACTTATCAGAAGCAGAAGACATTAAGAAGAGGTGGCAAGAATACACAGAAGAGCTATACAAAAAAAATTTCATGACTCAGGTAACCACGAGGTATGATTACTCACCTAGAGCCAGACATCTTGCAATGTGAAGTCAAGTGGGCCTTAGGAAGCGTCACTACGAACAAAGCTAGTGGAGGTGATGGAATTCCAGTTGAGCCATTTCAAATGCTGAAAGCTGATGCTGTGAAAGTGCTGCACTCAATATGCCAGCAAATTTGGAAAACTCAGCAGTGGCAACATTAGAGAAGGAAATAGCAACCCACTCCAGTATTCTTGCCTGGAGAATCCCAGGGACGGAGGAGCCTGGTGGGCTGCTGTCTATGGGGTCGCACAGAGTTCGACACAACTGATGTGACTTAGCAGCAGGGCAGAGCAATGGCAACAGGACTGAAAAACGTCTGTTTCCAATCCAATCCCAACTCAAGTCATATGTTTTGGATAAATGTGTCAAAATAATCTTAATTTAATTTAAAAATAACAACCAGAAATGTTTTTCTGCTTACAACAGCATATAACTTTTAAATAAGCACGTTATGTGGAGTAATGCATACAACAGTAATAAATGTATGTTCTTCCTGTCTTATTTCTTAGCTTTGAAGTGTAGCTTTATTTCCTATAATCTATATTGTGTCTATATCTATCACCTCTATCATCTTTATATTTACGTATGCCAGACAGAGTGTGTGAGTGCACACAAGTATACATCCACATCTACAGCATTTGCTCAGTGGCTTAGTCATGTCCGACTCTTTGAGACCCTATGAACTGTAGCCCACCAGCCTCTTCTGTCCATGGGATTTTTCCCAGCAAGTGTATTGGAGCAGGTTGCCTTTTCCCCCTCCAGGGGTTCACCCTGATTCAGGGATCAAAACTGCATCTCCTGCATTGCAGAAGGATTTTTTTTTTAACCACTGAGCCACCATGGAAGCCCTATATATCTGCAAATATACAGCAAGTTCAGATATAATAAAAACTCATTGAAGAAATTTATATATAATTTCTAGCTTCAGAATAGACATGTGGATGTATTGGAAAATAATCCACCAAGGGTTGTTTCATTATTTATAAATATAGTAACAACATATGCTCTGGTTGTATATTTATTTCCATGGGTTTGTTGAAATAAGTACTCCTTGTTGTGTGAGTTCTCTAACAGAGAGAAATAAAATTATGAAAATAAATGTAAATAATATTTATCATATACTCATCAACGACAATGCACTTGCAAGAAAGCATACTTAATTTCAGATGACAAGCAAGGGAACTTCTTTGTAGAAACTCATAATGATTCTTGGTGTCTTGAGACATATCTTATAAAATACTTAGGGATTTGAAAAAGGTTTTGTAGTAATTTCACTTAGAATCCACACTAAGTGTATGCTTTCCACTATGGGGTACCAATTCTAGAAATAATTTTAACAAATTCAAAGGTATCAAGGGAAATGTATGTGCAAGATGAAGATGGTGAAGTTATTAATATTTACAGGAGGCATTCTATCATTTTCACCAGGCTGACGCAATTCCATATTTAGTTGTTGTAATAATAAATGTTCTGTGAAATAGAGCTATAATACTGTGAGCCAGGATGTTCTAGCTGACTTCAACATAGTTATTGACCTCCATGCATTAAGACTTTTTCCTCCCTGAGCATCACACATTTTCTCTGAAAGCAATCCAGATTAGGCTGAAAAAATTAAATAAATATATAAATGGAACCGAGGCGAGGAGCTTACTAAAACAAAATTTAAAGGCAAAGCACAAGATAACTGCTCTTAAAACATTAAGAAGCAACACAGAGAGTCTGTCAGAAACATCTTCTACTTTCCTTCTTTGATTTATGCATTTTTATATGCATTTCCATAGGTTCACTTCTTTCATTTGAAAATATGTAAATTTAAAATTTGAATGAGTATGATAGGGAAGAACAAATCTGACTTCATAGTGGATCTGTTTTTTTTTTACTTTAACCTTTGCTCTTGTTACAAGTTAATCACTCACGAGGTGATGCCTATAGTTTAAAGCATCATCCCCCACCTTTTAGGGATCAGGGACCAGTTTCGTGAGAGACATTTTTTCCATGGACTGAGGGGGAGATGGCTTTAAGTGCATTATATTTATCATGCACTTTATTTCTATTATTATTCCATTGTGATGTTTAATGAAATAATGGCTTCCCTGGTGGCTCGGTGGTTAAGCCTCTGCCTGCCAATGGAGGAGAGCTGGGTTTGATCTCTAGGTTGAAAAAATCCTCTGGAGAAGGAAATGGCAAACCACTCCAGTATTCTTGCCTGGGAAACCCTATATACAGAGGAGACTGGCTAGCTATAGTTCATAGAGTCCCCAAAGAGTCAGACACAACTTAGCGACTAAACAAGTATAATGAAATAATAATACAGCTCACCATAATGCAGAATCAGATGGTCAAGTGTCAGATTCTCATAAGGAGCCAGCAACCTAGATCCCTCGCATGCACAGTTCAAGATAGGGGCTGTGTTTCTGTTAGAATCTGTTGCTATTGCTGATTTGACAGGAGGTGGAGTTCAGGCAGTAATCTGAGAGATGGGGACTAGCTGTTAAATATAGAAAATGCTTTAATCAATCACTTGCCTGTCACCCACCTCCTACTGTTCACCTCAGTTCCTAACATACCATGGTCTGGTACCAGTCTGTGACCTGGGGTTGGGGAGCCCTGGCTTAATGTATACAAAATGGACCAGTTCCAGGAACTCTGAATACTCTTCAGCTCTTCAGGACCTTAGCACTGGAAGGTTAAGCTAAAATATTTTTGCTCAGCTCACAGGAAACATCCTGACCCAGCCCACCTATGAATGACTTGCAGGGGAGAAGAAATGAACATATCCCCTTCTGGAATCTGGCTGAAGCCAGGAAATATTTACAAACATTTACGGGTTTTTTTTTTGGAGGGGTGGGGGTGATGGGTGGTGCTTCGAAGGTGTTGTTAGTGGTAAAGAATCTACCTGCCAATACAGGAGACACAAGTGATGCAGGTTCAATCCCTGGGTTGAGAAGGTTCCCTGGAGGAGGAAATGGCAAACTAGCAACTTACTCCAGTATTCTGGCCTGGAGAATCCCATGGACAGAGCAGATGGGTGGGCTACAGTCTATGGGGTAGCAAAAATTAGGACAAACAGACCTTTATTACTTTACCTCCTAACGGTCTTCCTCTTTGCACTGTAAAGAAACAAGCTCCAAACCTGGGAAAGGTGGTTCTTTAGGACTTCAGTCCACCATTCCCTCGGTCTGCTGGCTTCCTGAGTAAAGTTTCTCTTTCTTGCTCTACCAATTCAGCCATCAATTTACTGGCCTGCTGTACAGTAAGTAGCACGAGCTTGGACTCGGTAACATTAGTCCTTTATACCACTACTAGTAAAATACATATAATCTAATTATTTCTGTACAGTGACTTTAGGTTTAAAAAATTATGTAGCACTTGCTTTGATAACCATTTGTGATCTAGTCTCTTCTACCCTGCTCTATTCCTCCCCACAACAGCTACAGTTTTACTGCCAATAACATTCAAGTCAGCATTAGTATTTTATAAATGAAGTCCTTTTGTTTTAAAGTTTAATTATGTAGCTTGGAAAACAATTTCTGTCTGCAAATTATGATTTGGCACATTAAGCAGAAATGTAAGCAGATGGTATAGTGCAGTAATTTTTATTTTCTTATTATTTTGTTTTTAAACGTTAGATGTTTATGCAAAATTTTGATTGTTTAATTTCAACAATTACTACAGTTATAAAATATATTACATTTTTAAACATGCAGAAGATTCTCCAAATGTTATATTTTAATCAAATATTTGACATAGTATCTTCTATTGCTACATTAACAATTATTTTAAAAATAAACTTTCCTATAAGTGGGATACATGTATGGCACTTGCAATAATTCCTTAGTGGGAAATGTTTACAAATATTTCTGGAAAATTTACTTCGACTAGCATAATATATGTTCTCCTTTGTAGGAAGATAAGTATATAAGATGAAACTCATAAGAGTGAAATACACTCATGGGGTTTTTTGGAGTAGACCTCAATACAGGATGTAAGAAAGCAAGCGAAGTCTAGGATTCTGATCTTATGTTATTCAATGTCCTAAATAATCATATCCTACTGCATCTCAGAGGGCAACCCAGGTAGCTCAGTGGTAAAGAATTGTGTGCAAGACAGGAGACAAGAGTTTGATCCCTGGAGAAGGAAATGGCAACCCACTCTAGTATTCTTACCTGGGAAATCCCATGATAGAGGAGCCTGGTCCACTGCAGTCCATGGGGTCACAAAGCAGTTAAACAAGACTTAGCAGCTAAAACAGTCTACTGCACCACAGGATATTAGAATAGAGGCTTGTTGCCTGAACCACTGCTGAGTCTTCTGTTATGGCCTCCCAAATGTATTTGGAGATGGGGTCTATAAGGAAGAAATAAAGATTAAATAAGTTCATAAGAGTGAATCCCTGAACCGATGGGATTAGCATCCTTATAAGAAGATTCCAGACATTCCATCTTCTCTCAGTGAATTCAGAAAAAGGTTATCTGAGGACAGAGTGAGAAGGTAGCCATTTATAAACCCGGAAGAGAGGGCTTTCCAGAAACTGAATCAGCCAGTACCTTGGTCTGGGACTTCTAGCCTCCTGGACCATGAGAAAATACATTTCTGTTCCTTATGCCACCCAGTTTGTGGTATTTGTATGGCAGCCTTAGTGGACTGATGCATCCTCCAAATAAAATTTAAATTTAAAATGAAACAGGTAACTGAAGCCAGATGAAATTAAGGAGGGTTAAGAAATACTCAGTCAAATTTCCTCAAAGCAAATAAGAATTCAAGGAAGATATGCATGATCACTGGAGAAGTAAATGGCAACCCACTCCAGTATTCTTGCCTGGGGTATCCCATGGACAGAGGAA